>KL660919.1:0-65371 GCA_000732775.1 Stachybotrys chlorohalonatus IBT 40285
GGTTTATGGGGTGTACTGGGCTGTAGTAATGAATTCGATCGATTTTGGATTCTTAGAGGGAACCAGGCAAGCTCGAAAGTGTCCGGGGAGTGCGTCCCGAGCTTCTCTGATGCAACCCCGGAAGCCGCCAGCTCTGGCACCCGGCGCTTCCCCTACAGTAGGGCTGGAAATGCCGTTTGGAACAAAGGACCCTGGAAAGGGCATCTCATCGAAACCAGGCCATCTTGGATCACTCTTTCTGCCCCCTTTTTCCTCACCTACCAGACAGCAGTTACACAGTCCGTGGTGATCGCTATGCTGTTTTGGCGTCCTTTCTAGCTTCCCGCCTCGACCTGCTAGCACCGGCAGCGTTGGATAGCCGGGCCTGCGAACTTAAAAGGCCCGCGACGGGACGAAACGGCAGAATTGCCGTATTAGGCAAGTCTTGCGAAATAGTGCGGCGGCATCCCACCAACGTGTTGGATGGAGGCCGGAAACACGCTGGGCTGGCCCATGCCGATAGTAGTTGGGCTGAAGAACCCTTCAGAGCTTGCCCGTGCCTGTTGCAGCGCCCGCCATCACCGATAGAGACTCGTTCGAAACGTCTGGTTCTAGGATATTTCCATAGTCTCCATCTTTTCACAGGTGCCGTGATTCTCTGTTTGTACAGTTCGTAGATCATGTCCATTTCAACTACATCCAGCGAGACTTTTTACAAATGCTTCTACATGCAGACGCTGTGCATGGCCATATCGTACAAGGAATGCCCCCGAGAAATCTAGCCTTCAGCCCCGCTAGGCACTGCTGCTGCTCCCGCCGGCCTCCTGCTGGCTGCTGCTTGGTTCCTCTGCCTCGACTGTCGCGGCACGAGACGAAGACCCGCCCTCCTTGGCCTTGTTAGCCATGGCCAGCTGCCACGCCGGGATCGACGCCTTGGGTGACGACCCTCCGTTTGTCGACTCCCGCGGCCGGCTGCCGCTGCTTCCCTGGGTTTGGGGTTTCGCGCTCTCGCTCCCCTCGTTGGTATTGCCGGCCGGCGCTGTCTCGGTGGCGGGGGTTCCTGCCCGGTTGCCTGGAATGCCGGCAGCCGCGCTTCCTGGTCGCACGTAGCCACCCGTCGGCGACGAAGAAGACGCGGCCGTCATCCTCTGGGAAACCAGAGTCTTGAGGCTTGTCAACTCGGTGTTGATTTCTCGTAGTCGAGCGTCCGTAGCAGATTTCTGGTTGTCCATTGCTTTCGGAATGGCATCTTTGAGACTTCTGACTTCCTCGCGGATGCGCTGCGCATCATCCTCCCGGCGGCGATTCGACGTCTTCAAGTCTGACATAACCGTCTCTAATTCGCTGATTGCTGCATCCAATTTCTCCGTGCGCTGTTGCTCGGCCTCCTTGAGTTTCTCCGTGTCCTTGGATAACTGCTCGACTAGGGCGAACGCCTTGTCGAACTGCTCCTCGATGGATTTCTTGTCCTGCTCTAATCGTTCGGGTGTCGGTGGAGCTACAAGGGGATACACGTAGCGCTTGTTATAGTTAGTATGGCTCGGACTCCAGCTGGTAGCAGCTCCAGTGAGATGCGCAGGTGACAAACCTTGCCCAACGAGTATAGACCGTAGCTTACGCCCCCGACCACCGTAGCCATGATGAACCAATCTCTCCAATCTCTCCTGGGTACCGGGGGAGGCGGCTGCCAGGCGTGCGCAGGATACGAGGGGTAATACTGCTGAGGCGGACCCGATGGGCCAGTCGGGTAGGAGACGCTCGACGGTGCTGGGCCGCCGCCTGCTCGCGCCATAGCGACATCGATTTCTTCTTGGGTTAGATTCTTGGATCGAAGGAAGGAAACGCGGTTCTCAATCGAGGAGGAAGCCACATTCGGGTCTTGAAGGACTAGGCGGGATTTAGTAAGGGGACGGACGAAGATGTGTGCTGGTACTGACATTGCGCCTGTAATCTGTTAGAGCAAGGCACAGTATGTTGCATGCATCAGAGGGAACTTACTGCGGAAGCGACCACATCCTCACGTATCGCCATTGTCGATGTTGGAGGTTTGCTTCGGATCGAAGCACGCACTCATCCCCGAGACAAGTCTTGAGAAGAAGGAGCAGCGGCGATGCTATTGCATGTGCTGGATTCGCATAGCCGATCGTCGTCCCTGGGCCGAGGCTGGATGACGAGGAGCCCCAGCGAGTGAGACTACCCCGGGTAGGGGTCACGTGGGTCGTCAGCCGTTTACGGACTAGCTTCCTTGCCCATGCGTGGAGCCTCTCGCCCCATCTTGACGTATCTTAGAGGCGCTCTGTGTCCAATCACGTCTCGTCGTTCCTGTTTGTTTACTTTCAGGCTCATGTCTGCCCAGCAACACACTGTTTCCGCCTGGTCTTTGCCCACCTCAACACCAAACACCAGCACTAACACTCCCGAGTCGCATCACGGTTGCTTCACAACACCTTTCGTCGCATAGCCATCTTTGTTCCAATCTCCCGAGACGGATCACGACACATTGCAGTCTACAGCTTCCTACCCTCGCACTACGTCGACGCGAGTCGTAAGCAATGTCACAAGATACTGGCCTGTGGAGCGTTCGCAGACCGAGAGAAGTACGCTTTTTGCGCCGCCGTCCCAGCGCGCAGGATCTCATCATGATTTTTCTGGCTGACAAGTTGCCTAGACACTCGGCGGCATCAGTCTAAACACAGGCATCCCCCCGCCAGGCTCTACCATGAAGCGCTCAAACTCCAGCAATATTCCCGGCAGCCATGTCAGGTCCATGTCGGGATCTAGGCAATCTCTCGCCATGTCGCGGCCGAGCCAGCCCTTGTTTCAGCGCTCTTCTTCAGGGACTAACCTGGCCGACCTTGGCCTCTCGTCCGTCAAGCGCTCCTCCTTCCAGCAGCCGAAAGCCGCATACACGCCAGCCGCAGCCCGGGCATCGTCCGACTCAGATAGGCGGAGCAGCGTCTATCGACCGCGCCAGTCTACGAGCATTCCCGCCACCCACCAGAGCTTCTTCCAGACCACCCCCCAGGCGGCCGGCGTGCCCCGCGACCCACGTCCGCTTAAGGACAGGTCCTACCAGGCTCGCCTGGGCCAGGAGCTGATGGAGTTTATGGGCCAGAATAACTTCGAGATGGAAATGAAACACGTGCTGTCCCAGAACGTGATGAAGTCGCCCACTCAGAAGGACTTCAACTACATGTTCCAGTGGCTTTACCACCGTATCGACCCTAGCCATCGATTCCAAAAGAACATTGACCAGGAGGTACCGCCCATTTTGAAGCAGCTCAGATATCCTTTCGAACGAAGTATCACCAAGAGTCAGATTGCTGCAGTGGGAGGTCAGAACTGGAGCACATTCTTGGGCCTGCTGCATTGGATGATGCAGCTTGCGCAGATGCTCGAAGGATACGCCAGTAGCAAGTACGATGATGCTTGCATTGAGAGCGGTATTGACGTTAGCGGCGACCGCATCACCTTCGATTTCTTGAGCACTGCCTACAGAGACTGGCTTGCCATGGATGAGGACATGGGAGACGAGGATGCCGAGCGGGTTTTAGCACCGCACGTCGCGTCCATGGCTCGAGCTTTCGAAAAATCAAACTCCAAGTACATCTCAGAGCTCGAGATCCTCGAAGCCGAAAATGCAAGGCTGTTGAAGGAGATTGAGGACCTCGAGAAATCCACACCTGACCCAGCGGTCTTGGATAACCATTTCAAAATCATGGAGGAGGATAAGATCAAGTTCGAAGAATACAACGCTCTAGCATCTCAGCGTACAGAAAAGTACGATGGGCGCATCCAGATCCTGCAGGAAGAGCTGAGCAAGATGGAGGAGGAGCTTCGGGAAGCCGACGAGGAACGGCGTGGACTTCAGAAAACTGTGGACGCTCAAGGTATCAGTATGCAGGATATCGACCGCATGACCTCTGAGCGCGAGCGGCTTCAGAAAGGAATTGAATCAGCTGGGCAGAGGCTGGAGGAAGGAAAGAAGAAGGTGGCTGAGAAAGAGGCGGAAGCGAGCAAGAAATTGGACGAGCTCGAACGCATGGTGGACAAGTACAACACATTGGCCTACCAAATCGCCCTGATCCCCGCCACGGCCGCCAACGCCAAGGGCAACGAGTACGAGATCCAGCTCATGTTCAGCGACAACGCCGACTTCACCTCGTCCAACCTCAAGCTCCTGGGCAGCAGCGCGTCGTCGGACCGGCTGCTCATGGACGCCACCAACGGCTACCAGCCGAGCCACATCATCAACGTGGATCTCCGCGGGCAGGCGCGCAGCAACTTCCTGGCGCTCCGCAAGGAGATATCGCGGCGGCGCAACGCGGCCATGGAGGACATGATGAAGGACCACGAGCTGCTGGACGGCATCAAGGAGGCCATTGAGGACAAGCGCGGCGAGGTGGAGGCTCTGAACCATCGCGTCAGGGCGGCGGAGGAGGAGTACGAGAAGACGCGCGAGGTGACGACGGCGCAGAAGATGGCGTCGGACGCGCAGATCGAGAAGATGGAGAAGGAGCTGTCGCGCATGCGGGCGGGCCTGACAGAGTCGGTGCAGCTGCTGGAGCAGCGTGAGATCAACACGACTATCGAGTATGCCTTCCCCCTTTTCCCTCGGGCCTTGGAGCACCGTTGGCTAACTGACGTTTTCCCCACTAGGTACGAGCAGCTTGTCCTACGAGCAAACGCCCTGCGCGAGGAGCTTCACACCGAGATCGACCGCATCCTCAACGACGTCATCAAGTTTAAGATCCATGTCCAGAAGAACCTCGACGATTACGAGGGCTTCGTCGCCGACGAGCTGGAGAAGGAGCTCGGCACCGACGAGCTGAGGGACGACACGCGCGGCATGGACATGTGATGATGCCTGTTCCGATCAAGCGTCGCGTGGAATTTCTTTTTCCTTAATTTTTTTTTTTCTTTCTTGACGAGTGAGATGAACGTTGCTTTTTGGGAGAAAAAAAAAGGAGCTAGCGGGAAGGGGCGAAAGGGGAGGTCAGCGGGCATGACACGGCATGGCGTTGGGGAGATGGAGCGACTTCACGGGGCTTGGTTGCTGGGGCTGGGCTTTTGCTGTTTTGGTGGTGTTGCACGCCGCGTTGATGATGTATATGACTGCTCTTGAGGCATGTTTCTTGCTTACCGCGAATACCAATGTCGTTTCTCTCGTTTCTTATTCAACTTTCGTCGTTGAAATAGTATGTCCTAATCCCTGTCAGAGCTCTACTATATCTTGGTTATCACTCTGGGCTCTTCCCAAGCGGCCAGCTATCTAGTTTGAGAGTCTCGGCCGGAATTATGCAAGCCGGCAGCATCAAGGGGGCAAGCCTTTCCTGGTTCACAAGACCAGGGCACCACGAGAAACAAGGTGAGCGTAACATGCTTGCAATCTCCAACCGCGAAACGCAAGCATGTCTCGGAACGGCAAGTGGCAGGGTAACAACTCCAACGTTCTGGTTGAGCATGATGATGGTGCATGAACGTTGCTGAACGTGAGCCGGGGGTAAACTATATCCTTCGTGTAACGACAAGACTCATTTTCTCCACTCCGTGCAGTGGGAGCAAGCATCCAAGTGGTGATGCCCTATTCCTTGTAGACTGTGGCATACTGATACGCAAGAGTTCATGGTGTACACACGCCAAGCTAACACCTACCGTGAAGCAGTGCTTGCATCAAAGCATCACGGCGAGAAGCGCATGATATCGAAACATGCTCACCGCTACGTTACGATTTTATCTGGCTGGTTGGCCTCGGCATGCCTCTTGGGTTCCCGTCTCTTTTCTTCCGTTAGGAGATGGAGGACCACTCTTATTTTCGCACCTACCATCTAGATCAACAAGGATAGGGGGATGATGATTTACAAGTTGATGGGGTGTCAGAACTCCACGCGACGAAGCTAGCATGTGCAAGACATCAAGTAACAGGCCAAGTCCGCAATGCCGGGCGTGCCGGTGTTCATGAAGAGATGAAGTTGTAGATCGTTGCCTCATTCCGATGAGACAAAGAAGAAGATTGAATACTGAGGAAGGGGAAGTAGGCTCTTTAGCCCCGGCTCCGCTCGGCGGCTTCGCGGCGTCATTCGAATCCTGTGATCGAAGAGGAAGTCGACATGCGCGGCAGACGACCCACCATCCGCGCGGCTGGATGGATTGTTACATATCCCCAACCAGAGATGCTGACGTTGTAGTTCGGTGCATCGAACTGGAGTGATTCGCCGAGCCTAGTTGAGCCTGACGTTGTGGAAGGGCATGGTATTCGGGGCTTCTAGTAGTTTGCCCGGAGGTGTGAGAGTCAAGGTTGTGTCGATATGCGAGAGTATCCTACACAGGTGACTTGGCCGTCAAGCAATCTCAATTTCAGGGAGTTGATGAGCGAGCCAGGGTGATTCGAAGGAATATCCCATTACGGGAAGCGGACATTTTCAGGGGCATTTAGAAACATGCTGGGGGTAAGTGTGACAGGAGAAATGCTTAAGACTTTAGGGCCAAAGTGGGAAGGTTATTATTCCCGGAAACAAGTTGTCACCATCCGTGAATTTGAATCGCATCTCACGTTGTCGTTCAAACGTTGACCCTATACGAAAGCACATATGACGTGTTGTCAGTCGGATAGATGGCCCAAGCCTGCACGTCAGCAGCGAGATCAGATGACCGCGTTACTTTGATCTGGTGTCTACCCCAGCCGATGGCGCATGGGATGGAAGGATGACAATCAAGTTCGGGAGATCACCACCTCCCCGTTTGAGAGAGGCTGCTCATTGGTCCCCCGCATTCGTCATGGTGTCTTGCCATCGAGTTCGGCCGCCCGGACCCACACAGCTGGTAAGAATCGAGGCAAGATTGTCAGGTCCTGTGGCTCGACTCGAAGCTTGAACATGATTAGTATGCAGGGTTGCATGTGGCTCATGGATCTGGAGCGTGATATCAAAGTCCAGCTTGGAAGCTCAGATGCAGTCTGAAACCGACAGTCGGGATGTATCTGTGCAAACTTCCATCATCTTGTCAACGGCACATACTAGCAGAAATAAAGTAGAATGTGATGCGTCAAGTTCAGAGAGTCTCTACAGGGCAGTCGCGTGGCTAAATCCCAAGGAGGAGGCAGGTGATTGTACCTACGCTGAAGATGGTCAAGACTTGCTGTTGTTCGTCGTCGGCCTACGTGTGACCCTGGCAAGCAATTTGCACCGACCAACAAAAGCAGAGAAGCCCCTTTCGAGAACGCCGAGCTTGAGTTTCGCCGAGATGCAACAATAAAGGCCTGGTTTGATTCGAGAGATCGGCATCGTGAAGGGCGCATCCTACGGCGGGGCCGCTCCTCATTTCCACCCGTGGCAGCCATGTCCCGGAGGTTTCTGTCATGGGCTCAAGAGAGCCATCCCATGGCTCAGGTATTAGTCCAAGCACAGCGGGAAAGACCCACGCGTCGAAGCAGGAAGCTGTCCATGGTGGTCTCCGGACGAGCGGTGTTTGTTGAGTGGAAGATGACTTTCCTAATGGCTGTGAAAGTCCTTGCCGCTGACACGCCCAGTAAGGAGAGGATCATCGTCGATGCAAAAGTGACGGATAGAGCCTCTGGAAATCTATAAAGAAGAGCCTCTGGCCGCTGATGGTCAACCTTTGTCCAGAGCTTCCATACAAGTCTTCTTCCTTCCCTCCTTTCATCAAATTACCTCTACTGCTGGTCAGCATGCGGGTTTCCTCCTTATTTATCGCCCTCTTGGGCTCAGCCGTGTCCGTGTCAGCTATGGCGATTCGCTCAAGTCGACGGGCACCTCCTGACGGCTTTACCGAAGTGAAACCCGGTGGCATTGATGATCTCACCATCAGCAGGGACACCACTCTCAACGGAACCTTCCAAGGCGAAGAGCCCATCATCGTGATCCCCGATGACGACGCTGGCCTGTCTGCCAATGCCGAGTCGCCTACCCTCAACCTGCAGTTTCTCAACAGGTTCAACGGCTTCGTCAATGCCTACTTGACCGGCATGGATCCTGAAGGTCGTGTTGTCTTCATCCGAGCTGACGGTAGCGTGTATTACCCCAGCTCTGGTGGCTCGGGTGTGCCGGTCTGGATTCCGCAAGCAGACGTCAGAATTCCTCTGGAAGCCGGCCAGCAGCTGAACATGGTGCTGCCTTTTGCACTGACTTCAGGTCGCATCTACTACGCCGCCGGCGAGCTGTCCTTTGCCGTTGTATCCACTCCACTCGGCGAAGGCATCGTTCAGCCGGCGCCGAATGTGCTGACGGACCCCAGTGCAGGCGTGAATTGGGGATTTGTCGAACTGACGCTCACGTCTTCGGGCGTGCTTTATGCCAACATCAGCTACGTCGACTTCGTGGGCATGCCGCTGGGCATGGAGCTCACTGTGTACGGGGGCGAGTCCCAGTCTGCCTACGGCGTGTCATCCGACGCCGTTGGAAATATCTGCAATTCCCTGTCGGCCCAGGCCGGTCGCGACCTCCGGCCATGGGGCGGGCTCTGCTTGTCCAGCTCGGGCGTTCCGGTCCGGGTTGTGTCGCCATACTTGTATCACGATCTTGACGCCAATGGCTTCACAACGTACTGGGACCAGTACGGCAACGACGTGTGGCAGAAGTACAGGAACCAGCCGTTGGTCATCGACACGCAGGGCCCGCGCGGACACGTCAACTGCTACGTGCAGGGCGACACGCTCAACTGCGACGGCGACAACCGTGGCTACGGCAGGCCGACGGCCAGGGACATCTGGGGCTGTGATAGCGGGCCGTTTGGCAAGATGAGCGGCGACAACGACGTGCACCTGGCGGTGATCCCACGGCTCTGCGCGGCATTTGTGCGGTCGACGCTGCTCAGCCAGGGAGGCGAGGTGCAGCCGAGCCTGGGCTCAAGCAACTACTACCTGGTTGATCCGACGAACCACTACAGCCGCATCGTGCACGAGTACGAGGTGGACGGCAAGGGGTACGCATTCGCGTATGACGATGTCAACCCGGGCTCGGAGAATGCGTCAGGAACGGTTTCCTCCGGCCAGCCCGACACTCTGACCATTTTTATCGGTAGCCCGCCTTGAGACACAGCAATGGTGGCATCAAGCCGTCGGTAGTGGCAGTGGTGACGCAGGTTGTAGGGGAGAGAAGGGGTTGAGGTTGAAGTGGTCAGGTGATGATGGTTCCTTCTCTTCTCTTTTCTTCTCTTCGCGGTACATATTGCAGCCTCATTCGCTCCTTACAGCATTGCACATTCCTTACAACACCGTTGAACATATCGCAACCCGACGTACATATTTAGCTTTTACCTTTCTCTTTCCTGGACATACTGTAGTGCTTTTGGAATAGATTCTTATTTGCAATTGCCGAGCCTTCAGTCACTATCTTACTAGTGACCTTGACCTGGCTTTGTTGCGGCTGCCTCGGGTGACGTTCGTGGCGCAGCCTGTAACCCCTGGTGGTGATCAAGCATCAACGCCATTGGCTGCGAAACCTGCCGGGCTCGGGACAGACTTGAATCCCGCATCGAACGTGGCTCTATTCCGTGCATGCGCCCTACGCACTAGCGACGTGCAAAGGGGTCCAGACCCAGACCTCGCATTCGTGCCAATCAATCCCGCCTCAGTCAGCACCAGCCAGGAACCTAACAGGCTAGCTGCCTGTCTTATTGTATTACCAGTGCATATTCCGTACATCCTGGCTACCAAGTGCTCGGAAACAGCGGAGTTTAACTATGCTCTGATCCGTATGCCGCGTCGTTGTCACACTCGGGTTCCAACATAAAGTCATCCAACCCCGGGCTGAACTTCCGCCATCGCGCCCTTCTCCTGTCCCCCATGGCTTGACCCTTGATTCCCTTCAACGATACGTTGCTCAAACTCCCTTTATCGCCAATCACCCCTTACATCAAGACCGTTGCCCTACGATGAACGCCGCTCGATCCGCCAAGGTAGCCGCTGCGGCCATCGCAACCGCCTCCTCCTCCTACACCTCCTCCTACACCTCCTCCGTCATCAAGATCGCAGACCAGCCGCGGCCTCAGGACGCAGACGCCAAACCTCACCACGTCGTGCGCAATGGAACCACCACGCACTTCAAGAACCCTTTTCCCTCCTGGGGCGGCGAACCCACCCTAGACAAGATGCTTGTCAATGTGCTCTGGTGCGTTCTGACCCTTCTGCTTGCCTACGATCCCTTCAAAGCCCGACACTGACCGTTGCTCCTTCCAGGCCCCTCGTGAAAGGCGACCTCAAGTACCCCGACGTCAAAAAGCACAATCTCAAGGTTGTCAAGCCTCAATGGCTCCCCAGTCGCAAGGCCTCCCCCAACCTGCGCGCCACCTGGCTCGGCCACGCCTGCTACTACGTCGAGTACCCCTCGGGCCTGCGCGTTCTCTTTGACCCGGTCTTCGAGGACCGCTGCTCTCCCTTGACCTTCCTCGGCCCCAAGCGTTACACGCCTCGCCCGTGCGACATAAAAGACATCCCCTACGTCGACGCAGTCGTCATCAGCCACAGCCACTACGACCACCTCTCCCATTCCTCCGTGCTCGAGGTCCAGAAGCACCACCCCGGCGCGCAGTTTTTCGTCGGGCTGGGGTTGGAGAAGTGGTTTAGACAGACGGGCCTGAACAATGTTACCGAGCTAGATTGGTGGGAGGATGCGGATTTGACGGTCAAGCTTGGCGGTGCCGAAGGCGAGAACAGCGAGACGATATCTGCACGCTTCTCGTGCCTGCCCTGCCAGCATACCTCTTCCCGAACACGCCTAGATACAGACACCACGCTGTGGGCGTCGTGGGCTGTGCGCTCCGGCGATAAGTCAGTCTGGTTCGGCGGCGACACCGGCTACCGCGCCGTGCCCAAGCTCGCGGCGGGCGTCGACGACTACGGCCCAGAATTCGAGTCGCTGCCCCGAAATCCGCAGTTCAAGCAGATCGGCGACCTGCGTGGGCCCTTCGACCTAGGCCTCATCCCCATTGGCGCCTACTCCCCGCGCTTCGCCTTCTCCTCCATGCACGCAAACCCCTACGACTCGGTCGAGATCTTCAAGGACACCCGGTGCAACAGGGCCATGGGCATCCACTGGGGCACCTGGTGCTTGACGATGGAGGATGTGCTGGAGCCGCCCAAGATGCTCAGGGACGCACTTCAGCGCCAGGGCATACCCGAGACTGGCGTCTTTGACATTTGTGATATTGGATCTAGCAGGGAGTTTTGAGCACAGCCATCTTTTAGGTTTAGGTCAGGTGTTTCTTGGTTATCGTGGATACCATTGCGGCAGAGAATGTCGCAGCGTTGTAGGTTTATGCTGGTTATTGGACGGTTCTCACCTCACCTTTTCGAGATGGCACGGGCTGCTTAGGCACTACGTTGAACAGTGGCAACATCATCAAGCACAGAGTTTTGTGTCATGTTTGCTGTAATAATGAGGGCGGAATGGAACGGGACGTCGTGGCGTGCTGATCCTTGTTCATGCCAGGTGAGGCAACTGGATATAATTCTAGGCTATGTTTTGCCACCTTCGTGTCTACTAATAAATACCCGACCCCACCATGACTGCTCACTCAAGTTTGCATCCAACGTCTTAACAATCCAAAGAACACCTTCCCACACACAAACCCAACCCATTCCACATCTTCACTTTGCAATCAAACCCCGAGTACTTACCAAAATGGGTCTTCCCGTCTTTACAGCCGACGATGTCTCTACCGGCAGCAACCAGACCTCGTCCTCACGAGACGTTAACCCTGCCAACGCGCAGCAGCAGCATAGCCGGGCGGTCGGTGCCGGCGCCAACACCGGGGCCGGGGTGACGCGGCCCAAGACCGAGGCCGAAAAGGAAGCTGATCGTCTTTACGAGGAGCGCATAGAGGAGGAGTACGCCAGGATGGAGGGGGGCTGTTAGGCGGTCGTGTATCACGTTGTTACAAGGTCTACTGTGTTGTAGGACCATTCCGGAAGCAAACGCTGGCTTTCTTGCATCTCATTGTCTTTGTTTCCAAGAACATGAATATACTACTTGTCAAATGATTGCCCCCGCACCCTCACCGGGTGAGCCTCCGTGTTGTAGACAAACTCGTTAGGTCCGTCCACCTGGACTTGCACGGCCGAATCCTCCGCAAAGATGAGGTACAAATACTTGATGGTCTCTGCCAGCCAAAAGCTCTGCATCTGATCAATGTTTCCACTGTCCTCCGCCGTGACATCCACGAGCCCACCGTAGCCGCTGCCCACGCGGCATGCGACTCTGATGTGATTAAACGCCACCCACGCCAGGTCCCTGTACTTGGAGTCTCCGGTGACTCGGTACGCATAATAGAGGCTTTCGATCGTCTCCGGACGCAGTATATATACCGGCGAAGTCGCCCAGAAGCCGGCCTCTTCGTAAAAGACCTCGTCTTCTTCGGGCGGGGGCGAGTTGTTTCCGCCATTTGGCAGAGCGCTATCCACCCAACGAAACCCTTCAGGACCAATTCCAGAGGCGGTTTGGCGGTATGTCTCATAGTAAGATTCAGTTAGGGTGATGCCGAAGTCGATGTACCTTTGTTCGCCCAGCAAAATTCCACCTAGGATGAAGTTGCCGCCTGCAAAACTAGCCACTGTGTTCCGTATTAGTGTCCGCGCGCATGGTTCACTTTGACCTTGCAAGCTTACAGTGTGCCGATGCAGGAATCGTTTCCTGTCCGTTATAAAGCGACAAAAACGTCAGGTCTGGGCGTGTCGTTGGGTGCGACGCAAGATATTCAATGGTTGAATCGGCGGCGAGAACCCATCGATCCCTGTACTCGGCAAAAGCATCAGGGTCATACAGATACATCTTGATCAGATACTCGTAGAAGCTGTCGGTATAGCCTGACCAACCGCCATTGCTATCAATGAATGACCCGTTCTCAATAGCGACAAAGGTTCCAACCAGACCCGGGAAAGCTTCCTCGCTTCCCGTTGGGTGCAACATGTAGGATTCAGCTCTTTGCGTCAACTCAGCATATACCGGATTGCCAGTTAAATCGCTAAGACGAGTCCATTCTAAGACGAGGGTACCGGCTTCGGCAATGTTGTTCGATACTGAACCCTGGATGACAGGCTCTGGATTCAGCCTGATTGTCGGATCGGGAAATCCGCTGGGCGTATCAAAAGCCACAGCCAAGCTGTCAGCGAGGACTACAGCCTGCTTCAGAAGAGCATCAACGAGCAACGTGTCCTCCACGAGGTGACTATAAGGTCCCGCCAAAAGATCATAGCCTGTTACAAGTCAGAAGAGTTCCCTGCGGCAGTGGCAATATCACTCACCGGAAATCAGACCGCCAAGGTAGCGAATGTTAGTCTCAAACACAGAGATAGTCTCATTCACGATGGTGGTAGTGGTGAAATTGATATCAGAGATGAGTTCCAAAATCTGCTGCACGATCGCCGAATCCTCTAGGATGATAGCTGTGCTGAGTGAGTCCACCGCAGTAACGCCCCATCCGTTCCTGAGAGCCTTGTTTAGATGTTGGTCTAGGAATCATTGGCGCGGCAGAAGCATACCGGTCATTGTCGAATCCGTTGGTGACCGGATGAAGGTTATCATTTGGGAAAGCGTGCTCATAATAGCCTCTCCATGATATTTGAAACGCTTCTCGGATAGCATTGGCTCTGACGGCATCTGAGGGTGGCTCTTGCCTTGAGGCAAGCTTTCGCCCGGGATACGCGCAAGTAGGCAAGACAAGGCCTATAAACATCCATAACAACAAAGTGAGAGCCATGGTGTCAGATTTTGGCTGGGAAAGCAGCTTGAGGTAGAAATTGATTGACGACTAGCGAAGAAGTGATACATCCACGGAGCGACGCGGAAAGAGTGAACGGGGCCTGGGTTGTTTATAATAACAATTGCAATGTGTGGTGTACCCTCCGGAGCATCCATGGTTCAAAGCTCACCTATCAAGGTGCGGTGGGAGCTAAACGTCTATTGAGAATGCGGCCAGCGTAGTGTCACGAGATACACATTAGGAAGGTAGGTTCGATAGAACCGTTGAAAGTCGAGGTGCATTCCGCAGCCGGCACATGATGTTAGAGTTGCCGAATATTATTGCGAAAGGCGATCGTCATATGTCTTGCGACCTCCAGCGAGCCAGCTTGGCAGTAATTTGTGGAGTAGTGAATGAGATGACCGACTTGCCCTCCGCATTCGAGCCCATGTTATCGGCCGTGTCTCATTCTTCGGGAAGTTATGATGGCACAGGGTTGTAATCGGATTGTAGTGTGACCTAGAGGGGGGGGGGGACTGCCGGGGATCGGCATGATCTGCGAGTAGTCTGCACGATACCCAGGTGATCCTCGTGATTTTCGGCATAGCAGGGATCGCGATGGTGGGGAAGAAAATCCAAATGGCGCAGCAACGGATGCTGTATGAAATCTCGTGTCGTCGCTGCCTGTCACGATGTCCGCACGAGCTTGCCGCAGACATGGTGAGGAGCACAACGGGATCTTCGGAGACTATGTCGTGTCCCAACTTCCATCTCACCAATACGACAGCGCCGGCCATGGCAAATGGTGCGGAGGAAGCCGTGCATGGTCTGGTTTCCGGCCATACGGGCGGTCGAGTTGCCATACTCGGGCAGCGGGGCTTGGAGCGGGTGCCTTTGTGAATGCCGGTGATCATGCCAGCCTATGTAACCCCGGCTGCAAGTGAGGAGTGAGTAATGCAACCATGGATGCAATGTACACTTCCGGACCAACATGCTCAATGATTTTGTCGTAATTTGGCCAATGCCGCTGCGACGCCTTCGCCCAAATCTTCGACTGGGCTTTCGGATGGCTGGCCTGGTTGCGACATACGCTTCGATTCTTCAATGGCGGCAGCGAGCATCACATCCTCGGACTCTTCATCATCCATGTCGTCCAAGAATTGGAACTGTCCCGGTGCAGCAGCCTTGGGGGCCGTATCTTGGAAGTCCAGTTGATTAGGTGCCGTGGAAGCATCTTTCAGCGCAGCTCGAGGGGCCGTGGACGCATTGTCGAAAAGGGCGGCTTGGGAAAGTCGTTGACTAGGGTTGTCTGGAGTAGATCCAGAGACGGTAGCCTGGGTCGTTCCACGCTTTGATGCTTTCTTGGTACGAAAGGGCTCCTCGACTGCATCCGTCCACCTCTTGACCTTGACACCACCCCAGCCAGCAATCATGCCGAGCTGCTCTGCGTCGGCATTGACGGCATTCTTGAGGCTTCCAAAATTGGCTACCAGGGCTACAGCATCTGACTTATTGAGGCTTCTGGGAACCGTCACAAAGTCCACAAGCCGTTCTGCGTAGCTAGATGGCTGCTGACCGCGAATGGCTGCGAAGTTGGCGTTCTCGTAGGATTTGTAGAGCTCCAGGTAGCGAGCAGCTTCCGCAGCCGACCAGCAGAGGATGACGGTGACGTTGTTGATCAAAGAAGTTTTGGACAACTCGCGCAGGGAGTCCTCATGGTTTGGGATGTCGACCATGGTTAGCATGATGCGAAGGTTATACTTGCCCTGCAGGTTGCTAATGCGCGTGTAGATGTACTCCGGGTGAAGTCGATGATACTTCAAACTGTGCAATCGAGGTCAATCCTAGCCCAAGATAGTACGCCGAGCTCCAGACCATTGCTCACCTTAGAAAGAGCACACAGGTGGTGAGTCCCAGGACGTAGTCGGCAGGGATGTCGCTGTACTCCCAGGGCATGGTTCTGATGCAAGTCAAGACAGGATTACCTCGCTGGCGTGGCGATACGAGGATGGCCGAGGCCGCCTTCTTTGGAGGCAGAGCCTGGGGAGTCGGTTGGACGACACTGGAGCTCGAGGATTTGGCCGGCGGCGCCCTATCCAGTCTCTGTGGTGTTGGTTGCTGGATTCGCTGAGGGACGGGCTGCTGGACGCGCTTGGGCATTTGGTTGGAAGCAGCCATTGCTTCGAGGATGGCATCTTCGGCGCCTGTATCGTCGTCCATGGTTTGCCTTCCGGTGATTCTACCTCAGTCTCCGATCTGTCGATTGTGTGTCTTGTGCTGAGAAAGTTGTGTGAAGGGTTGTGACGAGGATATTTGAAACTGGAACGAGTTCACGGTAATTAACGATTGGACGCATCACCAAACGGATTGGGGCCCCACCTCACAATGGGCACTGTGCTGGCACTCAAGTTTACGGCACCTTCAGCAAGTGTTTGTGTTGCAGGGGCCAGGTTCAGGTCCTCTCATAATTTTGCAGCCTTAATTGCCAGTTTTCATGGCTTTGGCTCACTCTTTTTCTCTTCATTCATCAATCATTGAGGCTTCGCCCAGCTGATTCTTCTCAGTAGCGCTTGCTTCAGCACATCGACGGAGTTTCTCATTTTAGCGGCAAGTTATCCTGGCCAGAGCCAAATAACACAGATTGGCAATCGCTTCGCTGGCCCAGATGGTTGGGATCGCATGCCTTGCACCAGACTGAAAGTCCTGCCCAAGATGATACCTGCGTCACCTTGACCTGTCCAGAGTCGCTGGGATACGCACTAATTGTGATGCACCGTCTTTGCTGAGAGACTGAATGGCCAAGACCACCAACAGAGTGTAATGATCAGAAACAGTTGGACCTTCCAGCTTCCGAGCAAATGATGACCTCAATCATCCGAGCCAACTCCTTCCGTAGTATCAGTCGCCAAGACTTCACATCAACAACTACTGCGATCACGCTGTTTCTAACCATCCGCCTCGGTGGCGGGCACTCAGCATGGCAATCCTTGAGCCCAGAGCCCAAGCTTGAGGGCTCAACTTGGAAGAGTCCGCTAGCAATGAGGATCGAACGCTTATCCGGCCCTCAAAGCACTTCGCGGTGGGTGGTCAAGCAGAATTGTGCATATGCGTGTTCGATAAGCCACCCTGACGAGCCTTAGACACCGCCAGGTGTCGCACTCTATTCCAACATTCCACAGCATTTACTCTGGCTTCGAAAGTCACACGGGTCTGAGGCGCCATCTGCCCTGGTGTTGCGCTTCTTTGAGTAACTAGGAATATTGTGCTGATGAGTGCTAAAACTCCCCCTCCATGACTCGTTCATGCGCCAAGGCCGTGGTGTGTGACCTCCACGAAAGGTATACTCATGCTTGTACTAGGATGTGGGAAAAGGCAGTTCCAGCATCTCATGGCCGCCTACTCACTGGTATACTCGAGCATCTCGTCGGCGTAGAAACATCGGCAATAGTCCATGCCGGCCTTAGCAGTCCTGCGATGCGTCCCTTATGTGAATGTGGCTGGCCTCCCTTGTAGTCCAGGCAATAGTGCCATTCATCACCACCTCGGCTAACGAGACGTCATTTGCAATAGTGGCTGGTGCAACTGGCGAGAAGTCCTTGACGAGTTCAAATTGACGGATGACAAACTACCGATACGTACCAACAGCATTCGAAAGTGTTCTTGGACGCGAGATCGTCAACCAGCTGGGCCGTGATCCTCAGCAGTGGAAAAATATACACGCATTGTCTTGGTCCAAGAAAGGAGAGGTGACTTCAAACGTCCAGCAGCTACATATCAATCTCAATGCAAATGCCGACATGATAGCCCAGCGGTTGAGAGGGATCGGGGCCGAATATATCTTCTTCGTTGTCTACTTGGCGCAGAATACCGAAAAGGCCAATTGGAGATTGAATGGTGATATGCTTCAAAACTTTCTCGACGCTCTCGACAGAACAGGCGCAGCCGGAAAGATCAAACGCATCGTCTTAGTGACGGGAGCCAAGCAGTACGGAGTGCATCTAGGCCCAGTCAAAATTCCCATGTTGGAATCCGACCCATGGCTCGCTGATACCAACAAATTTCCCCCCAACTTCTACTACCAGCAACAGAATATTCTGAAGGCCTTCTGTGACAAGAGTGGTGGCCAACCTAGCTGGACCGTCACGTACCCAAACGATGTTGTTCGATGCGGAACTGGCAATTCTATGGACTTTTCCACCTCACTCGCCATATACGCTACTGTCAACAAGGAACTCGGGAGAGATCTCAGATTCCCTGGCTCTCGGGCGTTCTACACTCGAGTTGGCTGTTTTACAAGTGCCGCGTTGCACGCCCAATTCTGCGAGTGGGCTGCAACAGAGCCCAAGGCGGCGAATCAGGCCTTCAACGTGGTAAACGGCGATACCGAGTCCTGGCAGAATCTGTGGCCGCAAGTCGTGAAGCGATTTGGGATCAAGATTGACGTGGGACAATTCGAGGGTGAGCCCGACGCTTCTTTCGATATGAGTCCGATGCCACCTCTTGCCCTCTACGAATCTGAAGCTGATTCAAGGGGCACCGTCAAGTCCGGAAACTTTGAAAGGCGGATTGATCTGGTGGGATGGAGCAAACAAGAAGAGGTGATGAAAGCATGGGCAGCTTTGGCTTCGCGAGAGGGCCTGCATATTAATGATCTTGCGTAAGCGAACTGGCAAAGTCTATCCGGCGTGCTTGGCAGAGACTACGACTTAGTCTTGGGTATGAGCTAATCCAGGGAGGCCGGCTGGATAGGGTATGTCGAAACTGCAAATTTTTGTTGACCTCTGGACTGACAATTTCCAGTTACGAAGACACGTGGTACAGTTTCTTGATGACTTTTGAGGAACTAGAGGCAGCCAAGGTCATCCTAAAGTGTAAGTAGGCGACGTTCTAGTACGATGCGAGTGGTGGACGTACGGCAAGCCCTTGTGGATGTATACCATAGTAACAAGTTGAGGTTGTAAGAATAGAACTCAGCATGAATGATGCAGATCCAACAGCAGCTCCAACAGCGGCTTTAGTAGCACATAGATCAATAGATCATATTGGCCAGAAGACTTTGAATTGAATGCGCATTCAAGAGAGCTATTTTCCCCTTTGTATAGGTTCCTAACGACTGAAAAATAAAGGCTAGAAATAGCCCCTACAACTATAGGGACCTTGGGATCTCATGCACCTAGAGCTATAGTGGGCTTAGGGGTTTAGAGTGCTGCAATTACAGGAGTCTTGATAAGTTGGCATTTGGCGGCTCGTGCGGTGTTGTTTTATTGTGCCACGTCGGCGGTGTAACAAACAATGAAAGGTGCGCCAGTAGTAACTCAAGCAGCAGGTAGGTGCTTAGCAAGAACAACTGAATAAAAAGGGCAGCAGTGCAAGAAACAAAGCAAGAGAAAAACCTCTTTCTTTATCTTGCATTTCCACTTACTCCCAAAGTCCGGCCTCCCCACGTTACATTATCACCAGGCACAACCGCAAATGGCATCCGCCCCCCGTCTTCGAGCTCCGCCCCCGCAGCTGCCAGAGGTGCATAAAATGCGGGGAATAGAATCCATCTGCGACGCAGCATCCAAGGCCGGCAAGGCGGGACGCCCAGTTCTTCTCTTGTTCGATGAGATGCCGGAATGGTTCCGACGCGAATCCAACCAATGGGTTCTCCATGGCTACCGGCCCATCTCAGGCTCGGCTCACGCTTCGTTCTACAGTTGGTTGTATATCCACAACGAGTCCGTCAACATCTATTCCCACCTCATCCCGGCCGTTTTCTTCTTGCTCGGCGAGTGGCATATCCAGCAGTACCTTTCCAGTAGATACTCTGGGGTCACTGGTGCCGATTTTATCGCTTTCTCTATCTTCATGTTGGCGGCCGTCACGTGTCTGTCGTTGTCTGCGACGTATCACACCTTGATGAACCACTCCCAACACATGGAACATTTCTGCCTGCGGCTGGACATGCTGGGCGTAGTGATCTTCATACTGGGCGATCTTGTGTTGGGAATATACATGGTTTTCTGGTGTGAACCTTTGACACGTAATATCTACTGGTCTATGGTTAGTTAATCTCCATGTGCAGTTTTGTTCTTCCTCATCTCAGACCTGGTACTTGAGTCTAACGCCCTTATTTCCTCGGTTGATAGATTGGACTTTTCGGGACGTTGACCATCTTCATGACAATGCATCCCAAGTTCCAGGGCTCAAAGTATCGCCTCTTCCGAGCATTGATGTTCGTGGCGACTGGCTTGTGCGGTGTTGCGCCCTTGATTCATGGACTCAATGTATTCGGCGTGTCGCAGATGATGAGAAAAGCTCTTCCTCATACTCTGGCAAAAGCAGGCTGCCTTCTATCTGGTACTTCGTTTTATGCAGTAAGTCTCTCAGTTTCGCACACGAGAGAAATTGACCCTAACACATGTGTTTCTAAGACCAGGTTTCCCGAAAGTCGATATCCTGGCAAATTCGACCTATGGGGCTCTCATTCGATCTTTCACATCCTGGTGGTATGCGCCGCTGTGGTCCAGTTGATGGGGTATCTGGATGCCTTCGACTATGCTCACGCAAATCTTACTTGCTCGTCTCTTTGAGTTGTGTATACATGCCGAGTATGTATATATAATGCCTAGTAGGCTATTTAAGCAATAGATAATAGGAGCCGGTCAATCATAGAACCACTTAGCTAGCTGAGAAGCCGCTGCTAGGCCCCTACGACCCTATGCCCTGTTCACTCTCTAAGCGTTACCGTAGTTTCTGACAGCGCTATAGCTAATTGGCCAGCTGAGTCCACCGTCTTATCTGACAGATTCTCATTATAAGGGACATTCTACAGTGGCCGGCATTTAGTATTTGACCCCTGTTAGGAAATAGCTAACCACTGGGATAACTTTGGGTGATGATAACGTGTTAAAGCAATCAGGGTTGTTGAAAGACGTCGGACAGGGTTCAAATGCTATTTGCCGACCACTGTAACTGCGGCAGATGCATGGTTGAAAATGAGCTATTCCTGGCTAAATTAGCTCCCGCTCCCCCCGGACCAAGCCACTGGATCTCGACCCCCACCTTGCAGGGTATAAAGATGTACAGTGGTCGGCAATTGGTATTTGACCCTTGTCCGATGTTTTCTAACAACCCTGATCACTTTAATGCGCTATCATCACCCAAAAATTATCCCGGCTGTTAGCGGGTTATTAACATGGGTCAAATACTAAACGCCGGTCACTGTACATCTGGAATTGATAAACATTTCGCAACGTCAACAACAAAATGTCCGCTGGCGTGTCGTTCCCTATGAGTGATGATGCTGTTGGCTGTCATGTAAATAGGAACGTTGAGACCTGACAGTACTATCGGCACAGCCGAAACGGGAGAGAGTGAAGAATGAATCACCATATTTATGTTTGAGCCATGACACAAAAAAAAAAAAAAAGGATCGGCTAGCGGAATCACAGAAAGGAGACGAACAATACAGACCTGTGCCATAACACGGGTAACGCATCTGACACGCTCGTAGCGGCAAGTAGACTCTGCGTGACGCCCTCTTCTCTACCTACGATCATTCCGTCTGATCTTTCTTCCAGCTTCGCACTCGCACGGCGTACCAAACCCAATCAAGATCTACAGTATCCCTCTAGGTCGTTGCTCTGGCTGACGTCAGCTCCAATGTGTCTTGTAGCTCATGCAAGAACTTCCATCATGCCGCTCTCAATTGCAAAGGGAATATCCAAAAAGCGACTGAAAAATGTCCTTGTCCCCCTATTCGCCATGTCACGCCCTCTCCTCTCCCACTCTAGACACAGCAAAGCACGTAGCTCAGCCGCAATCTCCTTTACCCAATCCCGCTGCGTCCATGGTCTTAAGAAGGAAGCGCTTCGAGTCAGGCAGGCCAAAGAGCTGGGTGCGCGAGCTCATGGAGAGGGAGTGTGATCCTCAAGGTATGAGCCAGGTGGCTCCCCCTGAAGATCTAGACAGATAGATACGGATAAGACATAGGGTGCAAATATAGGGGGTGTATTAAGATTTGGAGTGCATCACTATTGTATAGATAATGTAGTGCTTGATTCACAGACTCTCTGTATGTTTTGCAAGGCAGTACTGTCACAACATACATGTAATCTATGTGTACCTTTCAAATCACTGGCTTCTGCTAAAATTCTTACATTTCCTTACTAAGAGCAGAAGCTGAGCTTGAGGCTTTTCTAATGTACATCTGCATGGCAAAAAGCATACTTGGTTGACGAAATAATGAATTCAACCATTACGAGGTTATAAGCACTATCATAAAATGCTCCTTTCCATTGACTGCAACTATTTCGAAAATACTCGACAACAAAGAGGAAGAAGAAAATGAGATAGATTGTGCATTGGAGTAAACTATCACCATTAGGTAGATGGGGATGAGAAACCATCGCAAAAACATATCATACTTTGCCAGGTACCTTGTTGAATCAGATAGACCTTCTGTAGAGACCGACTAATCAGCGTAGAAGCGAATAAAGTTGATAGATGAGAGCTCAACTTGTGAGCTTGCCTGTATAATTTCAAGCGAGAAGAAGCAGTGAAACCGTATCGTGACACCTACAAGCGCTGCCACAGTTGAAGCAAAAGAGTCCTCGAGTGACCGTTGATGTTGCACGAGCCTTAAGGCAGGTTAACCCTCAAGTTAGAGGCAGTCAGCTTGTCATCGTGATCCGACGGCTTTTCGTCGAAATGAGCGACAGCCTCAAAATTGACAGCAGCCAGGTCGCGGCCAGACCACCCGTGGTTCCAGAAGGTCAACAAGGACCAGAACTTGATGAAGCTGTGGACGTATCCAAAGGCAACCTGGAAAATCATCAATGGTAGATCTGCGGGTTGGCGCATGATGAGGGGAATGCATTTGACAAACTTGGTAGCCAGAATCCATACCATAACCGGTATCAATGCGGCAGCGCCAACACCTTGGGACATTGAAAAGGATAGTAGGAGGCCAACGTCCCAGAAGAGGGCAAAGTTGACCATGCGGGCCCAATATACCATGAAGTAGCTCCAGGTATAAGTCGTAAAGAACGAAACATCACGAAGCATGACAGGGTTGCTACGCCAAGTTGTGCGCGCCCACCGCAGGTTCTGATCCCACAACTTGGGCCATTCGCCCAGTGTTGTCTCAACAGTGGCCTCGTCAGTATATTGGAAGCGGATCTTCTTTCCCCTCTTGAGGATCTCACGGGTGAGGAAGTTGTCGTCGTCCGGGCCCAGACCAGTGTCGCCGCCGAATCGGCCAAAGAAGAACTTTTCATTGCAGAAGCGCTCCAGCAGCTTCGAGTCTTTGAGGAAGTCGGTGAGATAGACAGCAGTGCGTCCCGAAACCACGTACAAACCATTATCGAGTGCGTCCGAGGCACGGTACTCCTAGTTATGACGCTCGATGTACGCACATGCGATAAGGTTGACGATGGAGGCCCAGGACCATTTCCCCGGAGTGGTTCGACGAACTTGCTTCTTGGTGGCGACAACACCAACGTCGTCGTCATCAAGGGGAGCTAAGACAGATGAGAGGAACTTGTGGTGCGGCCAGAAGACGTGATCGTCGGCAAGGATCGTGACAGGCGTGCTGACGTAGGGCATGGCTTGAGCGATCTGGCGACGCTTGCTAGCTTCTACCACGGAAAATACCTTGAAGCAGACTTGGCGATACTTTAGGCGCAAGTTTTCGAGAACCTCCTCGCAGTCTTCGTGTAGCTGAGGACCAACGGTGCTCAAGTAGACGCAGGCCGGTCCGTGGGAAGAAATGCTTTCAATACAAGCCGTGAACTCAGGAGATTTTGGATCGACCGTAGGGATAATGACGGAGACGTGCTCACGAGCGTAACGAGGAGTTCGAAGAACCGGCGCCGGCTTGTACGACATCCAGCCGATGCAGTCGCCGATTAAGCGGACGTAGCGGAGGGTGTAGAGGGTGATGAAGACGCTCATCCAGTCGTCAGAAACAAGGCTCCAGGCAAGAGCAATGGGGGGCCCGTGGGCGAGGACGAGGGCGATCCGCAGCACCCAGAGCCAGCAGGCTCGTTTGTCTTTGACGGGCTTGGCCATGGCGCGAAGACAAACCAGCTTGCCTGAAAGATGCTTGTCGAGGTTTGGGAGGGGAGGTGATGGAAATGAGGATGTTGACGCTGGGAGCTGTTGGAGCGGTAGGCATCAGCAGCTCTCGAGGAAGAAGCGGCGGGGGTTGGGGCAGCAACGTTTCTACCTTTTATAGAACGAGCGAAGGCGCTGACAGATGTATCCTCGCTTACCGAAACTGATGTTCAGGATGAATAACTCCAGGGTTCTATTCATTCTCGACCCAGCCATCTCTGAATGCTTCCCAACACTGCGGGGCTTTGGGTATCTGTTTACATAGAGTCAAGGGGGAGGAGCAACACTGACTCTGAACAAGGCAGACTGCTTGTTTCCTTGCAGCAAGAAGCGGCCAACGCATAGATTAAAGCAGCTCGGTGGAACATTGAAAAGGGGCTGTTGGGCTCTTTGATGCTTGAAGTCTGCTCAAAGGATAGCAAGGAGTCGACGACGGCGTAGAAGCCAGCTTGTAAGTGCCTCCCTGCAGGATACTGCATGTAATTGGGACGATTATTCCATGAAATGGAAGTTGCGCAATGTGAAGGCAATCACTGAAAGTAGACAGCAGTGTGTACCGACGCCTCTGAACGGGGGGTTGGAACGACTCCGGACGAAGCATCAGTGAGTATGCTAGTGGATGATGGAGGTACGCCAGTTTCGTCACATGCAGTGAAAGAGATCCAACAAGCAGCCACGGGCAGTTGCGGCACAGCTCCTCCATGGTTTGTGATTTCCTGTAAAAGATTCAAAACTGTCGCGCATTAACTAAGGTATATTATCGCCCGTGCAAAACAAACCCCCTTATTGTACATGGATTTTTCCACCATAGCGCCTAGCATAAACACAATAATTGTCCATCAAAACATTGCAATGACCATGCCAATGCCTTAGTCATATTCATTATCGTCCGCGCCGTACACGCTCTCGCTTGGAACCGGGGCCACCGCGAGTGAATTGTGCAAGGAATACAGCGCGGTCAACCAGGAACCCACGGCCGTTTGCACGTTCTCCCGCTCGATACCCGAAAGGCCCATGTCGGGCAGGCGGTCTTGCAGCCGCTCGTACGCCTCTATCATGACCCAAACCTGCAGCGCAGCGACCTCGGAGCCGACCTGTTGGTTCCTGTCGATGAAGACGGACGAGAGCTCTTTCATCAGGAGGTCGGCGGAGATGCGCAGACCCAGGTTCGCCTGGGAGGCCGTGGGCACGGACCGATCCCAACGGTCGAGGAAGCTCCGTCGGTGCGGCGGCGGTGTGGGTGCCGGGGAGATGGAGAATGGCTTGAAGTAAATGGTGTCCTCCTCGAACGCCACCAGGGTGCCGTCGGAGGTTGGTGAGGGTGCCTCAGGACTGTCCTGCCCTATTCGGAGAGGCGACACCCTGTGCTGCACGGCTCGCGAGATGTGCAGATCCTGTTCAATCGGGCTTCGTAGTGCGTCCCGGGATCTAACCGCTACTGAGGTCCTTGGTGACGGCATGGCAATGGCCGACGGCGACGGGGCAGTGGTGTAAGTGGCGTCGGAGCCATCGCTGCCGCGCGACTCTAGCAATGCGCGATACTGCTCGGCAATGCTCTGAGCTTTGGTCGAGCTCTCCGGGCTGCGTAGTGAGGCCGACTTCTCCAGCTGACCGATCATGAAGACGGGTGTTTTGGCGTGTCTCCGTGTGACGGATGCGGGCGAGGATGAGTCGGGCCACACGGTCACGGCACTATCCACGGAAGGGCGCGGCAAGGAGTCTTGGAGCGCCAAATGAGCAAACTCTGGAATCAAGGAAGGAGGATGGTTGACAATGGGCTGCGGTATTTCCGGTAGGTCTTTCCGAATATCATCGGCCTTCTCCTCCTTCACTTCCTTGACCGGGTCGTCGCTCTTCTCGATGTAGTCGACCCATTTGGCGTCGCTGAGATCGGGGGCAGCGGGCGAAGCAGCCTTGTCTGCCGTGACAATGTCCCGGAGTGGCGTCATGTTGGCCATCTTGTCGGGTATGATTGTGGTGGAGGCCCGAAAGGCGCGCTTGGTCTCCGGGGCCTTGGTTTTGGGTGCGTTCTTCTGCAGCTTGCGCCGCGATGGGCGAAGGCTCTGTGCAAAGGGGAACATCATGCTGAGGTGCTCCATAAAGGTATGCGGTATGTGATTTGTTGCTCTTCCGCTTCACCGAATACTTGCGCGTGTACAGGTGTATATAACTAGCCTCCGGTGGTCTTCTGCAGCGGTGAACACCCCGACTGGTGACCCGATTCCAGATCGATAAAATCGGCGATGGAGAGGGCGAAACAGTTCAGTTGTCTGCGTCAGGAGGAGGAGATGCCTTCATATAGCGGAAAGAGAAAAAGCAAGGGCGGTCTAAGAGGAGGTCAAAGTGGTCGGGCGGCTCAGAAAAGCTGCACGAGGAAATTAAGATGCCCGGGCGAGGTGCGTGTCATAAGGCGAGGACGACTGGTCAATCAGTCTTGGGAAAAAGAAAAGAAGCATAGCATCATTTCACAAGGCGGCACGCTCCCTGTTCCCCGTTACCTCCCCCCCTGGGTTATAGCAAGGCCTGAGCTACGAAAATCAGGGACCTGGCGCCGCTCCATCCTCGTGCGCATACGTATGCGTGCGCCTGGTGGTGTCGGTGGAGGCTGTTTGGCACACCAGGCACCCACGTCATCGCCCCCAGATCCTTCTAGACGGGCTCATGGCAGGGGGTCGAAAAACTAGGCAGCACGTTTGAGCTGTGGCATCATCGCTATGGCGGATTGGAGATCCCGGGGCCCTGTGGGTGTCTCCGGTGCGCCCTAAACTCGGAAGCTGATCCGAGGCAGGCTCCGTTTCTTCATGTGGTCCTGGAAATGGCGGGCGCCGGATTGTCAGAGACGGCGGGATTCACATAGCCAGGTGGTGCTACCCCGGATCTGCATGTGCTGTGAGTCAAACGGTGAGCTGACAAGACAACACATGAGCCGTTCGCGTATCGTGTCTGCGTCAAGACATGGACAGCAAGAGATACGGAACCGTATCAACAGCCCCCAAACCAACATTCACCCTATGATAAGGTCATCCTGAGCTTGGGATTTGATAGAGGGTCATAGAGGTAGGCGCGCAGTGGGAAAATCCAGACGAGCAAGGCACATGGAGAGGCAAGGGTCCCTGGCGGCGCAGCCGGGGGCTGTGTGGGCCTTGCTGATGTCATTGCTGCTGCTCCTGCCCCCGTCCAAGACGTCAATCGCACAATCACACAGGCCTTTCCGTTAATGGAAGAGACGACAGGTGCACGACGATGACAGTATAATGGTTGAAAATAAGAGTCTATTATGATTTCCAAACCGGACAAGTCCTCGTGTTGCGCGGGAAACGCAACCGCTGATGAACCTGCCCTCCAGCAGCATCAAAGCCGCAACCGCGCAGCGAGGAGCACACCCCAAACGCCGGCAAGAAACATCTCCACAACCCATAACCGCAACCACAATCCATAACCCACATCCCATAACCCACATTCTAAACCCACAACGACAGCATCCTCAAGACAGCCAATCAAACTAGGAACTCGATCCCATCGTGAGCCTTACCATCTCACCGGCCCCGTATAGACACTTATTACACACCGACACCCAAGGCAAGATGGCCGAGTGGTCTAAGGCGCTGTGTTCAGGAAGTTGGAAATCGCAGTCCGAAAGGGCGTGGGTTCGAATCCCACTCTTGTCATTGCTTTTGCATCTCATTTGCACAGGTGCAACCCGCAACATTTTTGTATCTTCTTATTCTTCTCAAGTTTTTTCTTTTTTTCTTTTTTCTTTTTTCTTTTTTCTTTTTTCTTTTTCCCTTTTTTCTTCTTCTTTTTTTCCCCTGAATTCCTTTTGAACTTCCCGTCTGAAATGCCTCGGATTATTCTTGTGTTTGTGGCTTGAGGGCTTTGCTGACTCGTACAACCCCCAACCTGAGCGGCGTGACATTTTCTGCCGTAGTGATCACTCCGAGTCGCGGTGAGGGGAAGCTATGGTGGGGGTGGGGTCCGCTGCTGAGGGGATGGCCCCTGTGATGCGGACGGGATGCCACCTCGGGCTTTTGTGTAATTCTAGACCCTGGACAAACCGGAGGCATTCTGTTGTCTTGCATGTCTTGGGAAAGTGCCTGGATGCTATAAAAAAAAAAAACTGTCCTCATGACCTGCCTTTCCACCATCTGGACAAATTACCCTAATGCCTCTGTCCTCCCCACGTACCTACCGCACTGGCGTATACTCCAACCGCGGCTCCGTGACCCCTTGCCTACCCCCTGGCCTCCCTCTCCTGGTTCGGGTAGGGATTAATATACTGTATTCGGCATGGGATCCTCAGTGTCACCCTTCCTATGTTCAATTCTTTCATACCCTCATGTCCCAAGCCGTTGTTGACTCTTCAAGTCCTACCACGCTCTCGGTTTGGCTTGGGCTTGAAACTAACGATTCTAAATTCCCTTCGGGTAAATTCCACCCTAAATAGCCCAATGTCGGAACGCAAATATCCCCCCAATCACAGATCTTCCTCCTAAGCCAAGCCGAGCCCGAAGCGCTGCCGTGGCTCCACCTGTCTTCCGTTGCCGGCGGGGGGGAAGCGGCTCATTTGGATATGGGCCTCTGAGTTGCCCTACCAGGGACGAAAGCACTGCAGAATCTCGGGGTCGTCTCGGGATAGCGCTCGTGCTTTGGTGGGGGATCAGACGCGACTCGAGCAGCCTCCCCGCACTACGAACCCCGATCGTGGGCGGCGGGGTTGCTTCACTGCGGTAAACTGAGGGTGCCGTCCTATCCGTCTCTGAGCTCTTCGCGCGACTCCTGTAGCAGTTATTCATACAATACATACGCGTCTTCGCGCTCTCGTTTTGGTTCTGTGGATCGGTCCATCCTCAACTCTTCCTTCTTTCCTTTCATCCAGCCCAGTGGCCCTGACGAGGTACCTAGTTCTTCTCCTCCCCTCCTCCTCCATCCGATATTTCATCCCCTCACGCCAGAACGATCAGAAGAAGCCAGCCGTTTTCAGAAAACTCACCATGGCTCCCGAAATCACCATCACCGGCTTCAGCACTCGCGATGTGCGCTTCCCTACCTCTCTCGACAAGACTGGCTCCGACGCCATGAATGCCGCTGGCGACTACTCCTCCGCCTACTGCATCCTAGAAACCGACTCCGAATACACAGGCCATGGCATGGTAAGCACTTGCCCGGCCACTTCTGAGAGTCGCCTTTTCATCTAACACCGTCCCTCCAGACCTTCACGATTGGCCGCGGCAACGACATTGTCTGCGCCGCCATCGCCCACGTTGCCGACCGCATCAAGGGCCGCACCCTGAGCTCCCTCGTCGCCGACTGGGGCAAGACTTGGCGCCATCTCGTCAACGACAGCCAGCTGCGCTGGATCGGCCCGGAAAAGGGCGTCATCCATCTTGCCCTCGGCTCGGTCGTCAACGCCATCTGGGATCTGTGGGCCAAGGTCCTCGGCAAGCCTGTCTGGCGCATCGTCGCCGACTTCACCCCGGAAGAGTTTGTTCGCTGCATCGATTTCCGCTACATCACCGATGCCGTCACCCCCGAGGAGGCCTTGGAGCTCCTGCGCGCCGAGGAGGGCGGCAAGGCCGAGCGACTGCAGCACGCCATTGACAACCGGGCCGTGCCCGCCTACACCACGAGTGCCGGCTGGCTGGGCTACTCCGAGGACAAGATGAAGAGCTTACTCGAGGAGACGGTGGCCAGCGGCTACAAGTACTTCAAGCTCAAGGTCGGCGGAAGCGTCGAGGATGACCGTCGCCGCTGCCGCATTGCCCGCGACGTCATCGGCTACGACAAGGGCAACGTCCTCATGGTCGACGCCAACCAGGTCTGGAATGTATCCGAGGCCATCGACTGGATGAAGCAGCTCAGCGAGTTCAAGCCCTGGTTCATCGAGGAGCCCACTAGCCCCGACGACATCCTCGGCCACAAGGCAGTCCGCGAAGCCCTCAAGCCCTACGGCATCGGTGTTGCCACCGGTGAGATGTGCCAGAACCGCGTCATCTTCAAGCAGCTCTTGGCCAGCGGAGCCATCGACGTCTGCCAGCTGGATGCCTGCCGTATCGGAGGCGTCAACGAGGCCCTTGCCGTCATGCTCATGGCCAAGAAGTTCAACGTTCCCATCGTGCCTCACTCCGGTGGTGTTGGCCTGCCCGAATACACCCAGCACCTGAGCACCATCGACTACGTCGTCGTGAGCGGCAAGAAGTCGGTGCTCGAGTACGTCGACCACCTACACGAGCACTTCTTCAACCCTTCCGTCATCAAGGACGGCTACTACACCACCCCGACCGAGGCAGGATACAGCGTCGAGATGAAGCCCGACAGCATGGACAAGTTCTCGTACCCTGGCAAGCAAGGCGTGAGCTGGTGGACAAGTGAAGAGGCCAAGCCTATTCTGGAGGGCGTCCGCATCTAAGGCTGGCCCTGTCAGTCAAGGGGTTCAAGGAGTGGTTACGAATTAATTATCGATGCCGTGTACTCCCCACGCATCTGACGAGATCCTCGGGAGCATCATGTGTCATGTATGATTTCAGTCAATCGAATAGATGTTAGGATTACTCCGATGCGAGAATCGCACATCGGAATGCGCGGTTAGCCCGCCGTACTGGTCTTCTTCCTGCTGATCCTCCTGCTGATCCTCCTACTGATCCGTGTTGGACCTCAGAAATGAGATTATGTCGCCCAACATCTCTGGCGAGTACCAGTGTCCTAGCCCGTTGTATGTATGAAACTCCACCGATAGGCCCATAGTCTGCAATAGCTGAGCTGCCTTTTCGCCGTGGGGATGCTCAACCTTCAAGTCCTCAGTTCCATGGCCGAGAAAAACCGGAGTGGAAAGGAATGGAAAGTTGGTGGATGAAGCTGTGTTTGACATCTCAGCCTCCTGCCGTAGCTCGTCGATGGCCTGATGAAGGGGCGACCTGCAATCATCGGTCGTCGTGTTCTCGAAAACATCCTCCCCCTCAGCCTCCGTCTCAAATGATATGCCGTCGCTAGCCCCAGGCTCGGGATGATCGAACCCCTTCAAGGTTCCCATCAAATGTGCGTTGATCGGCATGTAGCCACACATGCCGACAACAGCTCCGAGCGGCTCATGCTCCCAGAGGAGCAAGCTCGTCAAGGCCATGGCGCATCCCTGACTGATACCCGCCAACACCACCCTTCCCGTGTCGTTGCCAAGCAGACTGGCCTCCTGGTGAATTAATTGCTGGATATGTTCTACGCTCGGGCTCATGTTGCCACGTGCATCTGGTTCCCAGTCCCCTGTACCGTCATACCATTGGTGGATGATGGACCGTCGATATTTGGTCGCACGCCCCAAAGGAGCTACTGGGAATACAAATCGAGTGTTTGGCAAGGCTTCACGAAGACAGCCGTACTTGGGGATCCGCATTGATAAAAGGGGGCCATTGAACTTGCTGGCATTTGAGCCTCGGCCGTGAAGAATTATCATGGTTGTTTTATGCGGTGACGAGAGTGGCTGCATGACAACTGGTGGCAGAAACTCGCCCAAAGGGCGTCGTCGATGGCGATCCATCTCTTCGGCGGTCATCGAAGGTGCAGGTACAATCTCCGTTTTTGACAGCCTTGCACCTGTTCTGTAGTGCAAATACATGTACCGTTCGGGGCCGCCACACTCCGAAGCCTCATCGATCATGGTCACTGAGCCTAATCGGAGGTCAGTTAGAGCGGCGGTCAACCTCGTGTACATCATTAAATCTTCGAGTTGTCAACGGCCGTTCCTATTGCTGTCACGGTGCCCAAGATTCATAAGCACATGGGAGCAGCGTCTGCGATTCATCACCATATAATGCGGTGAACATGCATCATGATCGCCAAAGGTACAGGCCATGGCTCCATAATCCTGTCAGGCACACCGTCAAGATAGAAATCCGCGTCGTCGTCGTCCATGTAGGTTTTTACGTATTCCCAAAAGGCCGGAGCGTACCCAGCCTCGGACCAGTCCACAATGCCAACAACTTGGCCGGCCTGGTCGATGTAGATGTTGTCGGGACAGATGTTCCCATGGGTGAAGACCATCTCACAATCGGCAGACGACGCTTGCAGCGCATCGAGGAATCGGAGGGCCTTTCGGGTTTGCCCAGGTTCGTATAAACTCCCAATTCGATCTATGCGGTGTGCGACAGCCTCAACAAATGACTCTGTAGTGCAGAACGGACCTCGCGTGACCCCATCACGAGGATCCAAGAAGCGATCTCGAGTGTACAGGTTTGGAACTAGTGCAGTTGTGATGGACCTCAGCTCCTTCATGTAGCCCGCCAGGGCGGCAACCACGGAGTCCTTTTGGGTTGGCGATAGCTCCGTCCAGCAATCCGAGAGAGAACGCCCTGGGGGCTTTTCGAACACAGCAACGAATTGTCGCGAGGCCTCGTCGTAGGAGTGGCTGACAGGCTTCGGTGCTGGGATGGTAGTATTGTTCCGCACCCAGCTGACGAGCTCTACCTCGTATTGCAGGGAAGTTTTACTTCTGTCAATTAGATGTCGGCTATCTTCTGAGCCCTCCGACTCGCCATTGTCTGTGTGCTGGCGAGGCAGAAACGGGGGGGCACGAGCGCTGCTGTCATGGACAGGAACAGTGGTGGGGTTGGCTGTGTCCATGGCCTCAATGGGAGGCACACGCTGGATAGTGATGGATTCCTCGAGAAACATGTTGCCGGGAGAGGGTAGAAGGGTATATAGCCAATGTGAATGAAGGAGGGGCTGCTACCTTCGCACAGATATATGGACGTAAAAAGAAGGGACGAGAGAGAGGGCGCGGCTCATCTGTAAAAGTAACCTGGGGAAGGCAGGATTGCCATGATATATGCGGCTGGCGCACTGGGCTGAAGGGAAGAAGAAGGGTAGAGAAGTAGACCGGCCGGCAAGGGGGGGGGAATAGCCACAATCCTGGAACCCTGGCCCATGGCCGGGCCACACAAGACGACAAGACGGACGATGACAAGACACGACACGGGGCACGGGCAGCCGAGCTCCCAGGAACAACAAAGCCTTGGTTCCGCTTCCAGTCTAGGCTACTGGGCCGGCCAAGGAGCAAGTCATAGTTTGGAACCGAAGATGCGGAAGGCATGGGACAAGCACCACGGTCCACGGAGATCAAGCCTTCGGGCGAGCCCGGTGTGCGGAGTGGGTGGTGCGTGGCAGCATGGTGGGGATGGCCACTGATCTTGTCGAAAAGGACATTCAAGGACAAGGAAAGGATGAAATGAGCTTGTAGCACCTACCTTGAGCCTGCTATGCCCGCATCTCGTATCAAGCCGGCGGCGGAAGCTTGATGATGGCTTAGACGGATGGAGAGGTCTGGTCAAGCCTGGCAAGTACAGCGGACGTTTTGCCCGTGTAATCGTTGGTGAGGGTCTTTGGGGGAACGACGCTGGAGGGCGACAGGAGCGGGTAAAGAGCCGTGTGTAGTTGCATCTACGAATCGTGCAGGAAGGGCGGTGGCGGCACGCATGTCGTTGTCGGTTGGCGCGGGACTGGCTACCTTACCTTGGGTTTGGAGGTTCGACTCTGGCTGGAGCGATGAGGCATGACTTGTCACGGGGCATTTTCCGTGACTGCCTGGTGGGCCGGCAACCCAATCCGCCAGGGGAGGTGCGTTGGAGTACCTTGTGCAAAAGCCAGGAAGGTACGCTGCGACTACAAAGGTATCTTGGTACTCCCCTACCCCAAACACACACGCACCAGCACAACGTCGACACACAAACACCCCGAGGGGCGCCCTCCATCTCCATTCCGTCCGCTTGCATTGGTCTTGAGACTTGACCAGGATCCCCTTGTCCCGAATGCCGTTGCCTTCTACCCCGAGCGCCGGCCGGTTTTTAAAGAAGATCTGTTACCCGCGAAGCGGCCTTTGGCCGTCGAAGCATCATCCTATTCTATCCTGTCCAGGGTCATGGAGATGCGCCCAAGACGATGGCACGGATGTTCAATTGCGGAATAGAGCGGTACCAACCAGAGGCCTGCCTCACGGTTGGTTCCCGTATCTTGCTGTGTGCTCTGTGGCTGCTATGCTCTCGGTTCGCCCTAGTCGGTCGGCCGTGCCCGGCCCTGTCATGCCCTGGGCAGCCACACCTACATGCATGCGAGACGCACAGGCAATGCGGGACTGCAGGCGGATCGCGCCAAATGTGGGATCCCAAGGGCACACACCGAGCTAATGAGCTGAGCCGACCTTGCTTTGGAGAGCACTGATAATCTGGTTCCTGTTCCAGGGGGTATTTGCGACCCAGACTTTGCAGTTGTACGGGTCGCTGGACGGCGACCATAAGAGGGTTTCGAAGGTGGCCCGGCGAGCCGTCGCCCACGGTCCGACACGGGGGCGGGCTCATGGCCGCGGCGCGAACATCACCCTGTCCATCGAATATTTCTTCCACCAAACAATAACGTGGGCAAGCTAGCCGACCGCAAGGGAAATTCTGTGGTCTAGGGGTTAGTGACACGCTATGGAGGCTTCGGTGTATCATGATTTTGGTCTACGACATCCTTTTCCCTCCTCCAGTCTTGGTGATGCAGGGCACACTCACGACAGACGTCCGACGCTAAAAGGACAGCTCGACATGGAGAAGGAAAGGCGCCCTTCGCTTGTGGCACAAACTCCCGCCCCATGCACAGCTGCACAGACCTGGAGCCAGTCAGCGGCTCGCATACCGGTTGCCTTGGGCTTGGCGCCACCGGGCGAGGGAGGATCAAGGGTAAGATTCTGATGTCGTCCGAGAATTGCGGCTGCGAGATTTCCGACACGAGTTCCTTTCCCAATCGCGACGGCAAACCAACCAATTTCCCAGCTGGTGCGGTAGCAAAGGAGAGAGCTGTTGGATCCTGCTTCGGACCCGTCACACCCTGCTAGCATCCAGACCGCTGGGCCAGCAGGCGACTAAGGATGACCACAAGAATAGTTCGTAAATGGCGGTTCAAGTACATTCCGCAGATGCGCGTGAAGTGCCAATCTTTGCTCGTATAGTTAATAAATGCTGCGGCATCTTTGACCCTGCGATCCGAAGGGCAGCACAAGAGCCTCGAACCGAGCAAATCAAATCAAATGAAATCAGATAAACTATCTTCACCAGCTCGGCATGGTCCCGAAAGGATCAGCAGGCCTGCTCTATATACACCGACGGAATATTAAAACAAACGCACAAACGCATGCATGTAATTCGTCTGCAGCGGCGTCATCAATAATCAATCGGCCAAGCACCCCGTTCCGCCCAGCAAACGTCAGAATCCCGTAGTGTCCTATTTCACCGGGCAAGGGTCTGAAACACGGCCGCGGGCCTGGATGTCTTGTTCGCAGCGGACCTTGTACTGATGAGCGGCTTCGCATGTGATTATTTACACGACGGAATATATCAATCGTCGTACTGAGTCGTGGAGAAACGACCGTGGGTTCACTAATGGGAATAGGTAGCAGCTAGTGATTGATGTAAGTGCGGCGACGATTCAAAGCATGGTCCTGAACAAGTGCAGACATCGGTAGGTTACAGTATAGATTATGTGATCTCGTTATTGTCTTATGTGATCTTGCTATTATCTTATTTGGCAGGCATTTGCCTTGTGACTGGGCATGTCTGCTGAGATCGAGGCGGCCCAGTAGAATCAGGAGCTGAACACCTTGAATTGCCTCCACGACCCCCAGGGCAGCAGTTTCAGGGGAACCGGTCCACAGAGTCCCCCCCCGGGTCAACCACCAATCACTATCCGTACCTCCCGCCGCCCAGCCACAAACCGCTAACTCCCAACATCATCAACCCATCCTTGTCCACCAACCCGTCACTTCTTCCCCTCCGCAGCCCCCCAAAACGGCCCCAACCCAACCTGGAAAATCCCATTAATTCTCTGTATCGCTCTCGGAACGACCCTCTGCCATAGGCCGACCAGCACGGCACACACGGGCGCGCAGCTGAAGGGGGTGGGCCGCGCCATACAGCGCTTGTCTATGCTGTACCACAGAATTCAACCCTTGGTACGAATCCCCCTCCCAAACCCTCCCCCGGTCCTTGGTGAATTCCTGTCATTCATTGGAGCGGAAGTGGCAGGATAGATTCTCGTGCTCAATCTGCTACGGTGTAATAATAATACACATTATATGCGTCGACAGACGAGTTGCCCCGCGTTGTTCTGGAAGGCTGATCCTTCCGTGCAGTAGTAGAGAGCATCAACTCCCGTTGGGCCTCGCGGCTCCCCTTTCGTCTCGCCCTGGACCCTCTTCATACTCCCGCCTGTCCCGTTATTCCTCCCGTTTCGGGGAATAGGGAAGCAAGGCCATGGCGAGCGGTATCCTGCCGCACCAGACCCATCCGCGACTGGCCCTCGCCGCCGCCTTCGCCGCATGGAAGTCGCTGCTCCTCGCCATCGCCCTCGGCACCGCCCTCGCCGCCGACTACGACACCTCGACGTCCGTCTTCTTCGACGTCGTCTACGGCGCCGGCGCGCGCGTGCCCGCCCTGGCGCACAGGCTGACCAGGTGGGATGCCCTGTACTTCGTGCACGCCGCCCGCCGTGGCTACGTGTATGAGCAGGAGTGGGCGTTTGGCACCGGGCTGCCTATGGCGGTTCGGGCGGTGCTTGGTGTTGCCCGCGTGCTGGGAGTGCCCTTGGACGGGGTGTCTGAACCTGTGATTGCCATTGTCATCGCTCACATATCTCACCTGGGTGCCGTGCTAGCCTTGTATGAGCTCACCATCTTGCTATTTCAGAACCGCAGGCTCGCCTTTGTAGCCTCTGTCCTGCACATCATCTCTCCTGCCGGCCTGTTCCTATCTGCTCCGTATGCCGAGAGCCCATTCGCGTGTCTCTCCTTCCTCGGCCTCCTGCTGTTTGCCCTCAGTATTCAAAATGGAGCAGACGGCATGACACGCCATGTTACACAAGTTGCTGCCGGCGCCATCTTCGGATTGACAACACTCCTTCGTAGCAACGGCATCTTGAACGGACTCCTTTTCGCTGTTGAGGCTATTCGGTGCCTGCTTGCGTTTGTGAAGGCGCCGGGTTTTCGTCAGGTCCTACATCTTGTTGCGCCCATACTAGGGGGCCTTCTTGTTGCTGCTGGTTTTGCCGCACCACAGGCCGTAGCATGGACTAGATACTGTGGCACAGACATAGATAAAGTCGAATCTCGAGCCTGGTGCACTCGGCTCGTTCCTAGCATATATGGGTTCGTGCAGGAGCATTACTGGTAAGTGTTGGCATCGCTACCCTTCCTCAACACGATTACTCACAAGTCCCAACAGGAATGTCGGTTTTCTGAGGTACTGGACCCCAGGCAACATACCACTCTTCCTACTGGCCCTGCCAGTCATCACGTTGCTGTTACGATCTGGCATCGAAGTATCGCAGGACCCTTTCAAGGCCCTGAAATACATGCTGCCTGTGCCTAGCGAGCCGCAACGTCTGTTTGTTCGCACACTTGCGGCCACGCAGCTCATCCTGGGGATCATGGCGGTGACGAGCTACCACGTGCAAATCATCACCCGCATAGCGTCCGGCTATCCCGTCTGGTACTGGTGGGTGGCCAACAACCTGACCAAGGAGCTCTCTGGCTGGGCGTGGACGACTACGGTTTTCATGGCCCTCTACGGGAGCATACAAGGGGGCTTATTTGCGTCATTTCTACCTCCAGCATAGCATTGGTTCCCCGTCCGCTGTCTGACTGGACTCGGCGTGTCTTGGTAACCCATAACCACATCGTAATGGTCCAAGATGGATTTGCCAAAGTCAAGTGTCGCCCCCGTTGAAAAGATGCCCTGTGCAACTCGCCTAGCTCCCGCCATGTGCTCGCTTAACGACCTCAGCAACACTACGGCCACTCTCGGCACCCACTTCCTGCGCGTCCCGGCCCTTGAAAATAAGGCTGCCTTCATTCAGCGGGTTGGTAATGTGAGCAAAGCCCCGGTTGCCAGTCCTGTCCGTGTTAAGCCAGTCTACCCGGAAAGGGTCGCCCATCCTGTGCTCCATAGTGGTGCCCGCCATCCACGCCGGCATTTTGAGGTCAGAGCGCGGAGCACTCGTCATCCGCGCCTGCAACAGTCGTGGAACAGGCTTGATTAGCCTACAGGACCAAGGAGTGAGTCGCTGGTGGCGTGTTCACTTACGTATACTTGGAATGCCCCCGATTGGTTGACCGAGAACAAGAGGTAAACGTCCCGGGATTCATGGAAGGCCTTGCTCAGCTTCTCTTCGTTGAAGTTCTGACTGACCCAGCTGCCCTAGCATAATGTCCTCCGACATAGTCATCACCTCAGTAGCAACCCGCGCTTACCTCTCTCTGCGACTCGGCAATGGAAATATGATTCATAGACTTGATGAGGAAGTAGCGGGAGTCTGAGATCAGTTAGGGGTGTACTTCCACCCATGTCAAGCAGTCCTAGGAACCCGATATACCAAATGGGTCTCTTGGGTCTGGGAATCTTTCGAAGTTTCTTGGAGCCGTATCCGGCGAGAATATCTCTCGGTCAGGTTTCAACCTGCCATAGTTAGTATCCTCGAAGAAGCCGGGGTCGTAAGGCCGGCGGGCGTCCTGGTATGGTGACGACGAAGAGAGCACAGTGTCTTGAGGTGTACGGCGCCGACCGTCACGCGAGTGGTCCCGTGAACATCGTGACCCGATGAATCCACAATCATTCTTTTCCCCATATCTTCTCCCGTTGTCTCTCTTGGTTGCTTTGTAAACAGGCTCAAACGTGATGGGATTTCTGGGGCGCTTGCCGCCTGATTCCTTATTTGATAATCGACTATCTGTCTTAAAGCTCGTCATCTTGTGGTGCCGCTCTGGCATCGCCTTGATCATTCCGCGGGGCGAACTCTGCAGTTCAGAGACGACCCAAGCCCGTTCCGCGGCGATAGCCTCCAGCTTTCGTAGTCCGTTCAGGTTTTTTTATCCGGTGTTTCTCATAAAAGTACTTTGTATGCTCGAGCCACAGTCATAAATCATCGTCAGTCTCCATCAAGTCGTGTAGCATCAGCATGTTGCTACCCCTTGCCATGTACTGCGCTTTTGGTGGTGCTGCTTGCCGGTCTACTGCAGCGTTTGGAAGGCGTTTTGTTCGCGAATGCAGGGTTTGTGAACCTGTGATCACGCTTCGTCTCCTGTGGTGTCTTCTTAAGCAAGCCAACAAGCTTATGCCGCAACTTGGCTGCTTCGTCATCGATCTTCATGCTCGCGCTCTGTTTGCCAGGTGTCAAAGTCGTGGTAGGAACGACTTTCTCTCTGTTGTTCTATTTCCCTCTGCATGGCAGATTGTTTGCCAACAGCCTCAAAGCTGCCATGACCGTCTTCACGAGCCGCGATGCTGCTACTGGATAAGATGACGACCTCCATGATGTTCTTCCCCGCGGCTTCGATCGCGGGATTGTCGAGGTCATGCGGCATGATAAAGCGCTCACGAATGGCCGCGTATGTTGATACAGTCGGGAATGATGCCGCTGCCGTCACCTTTCGAAGAAGAACGAGCATGAAAGTTGTTTCACGGGTAGGATCGTGACTGGCAGGTAGCTTTTGACTTGGTTGCCTCTGCTGTGCGACTGGTTCTGAGTGTTTTTACTAGGCAGCACCTTCGGCAGCCCGTACGAGAGCGTGGGCTCTGGTGGATGCTCGTTTGTGTGTATGTTCGCGTATAGTCAATGCAACGTTTGTGTGGTAGCAAACGATGCTTGTAGGTACAAGGATGAACAATACGACTAGGTACGTTGGGAAGAGTTGAAAAGAGTCACCAGGCATGGCTGCTGCCGTCTGGCAAAGATTCAACATAAAGTCACAAATTCGATAAACGCTCGTGCCCTGACAAAATGGCTTCTTGTTTCCATTTCCTCAAGCGCTATGTATAACCAAACTGCCAATAGCACTTCGAGTCCCATTCCGTATTCTATACTCCTGAAACTCCATCCAGAATAACTTCAATGCCCAGATATGCATATACATATATTAAGCTTCGTCCTCCGAGTCGCTGTGGTCATCATTGACCCTGATAGCACGCCACCGCCTGTCCGTCAAGTCCTGCGCCGCCGTGCCCTCGCTCTCGGGATCTACGTAGCCTTTGCCGCCAGCAAGACTCAGTGCCACTGGGAGGAAGACAAGCGCATGGAGAGCAGCAAAGACCACCAGCGACAGCCAAACGCGGAAGTAATAGATTTCGAAGATCTTGGATCGCGTAAACGCAAGAACACAAACGCCCAGCAGCTTGGTGATGGTGATTCCAGAGAACACGGAGCCGCCAACATTAACAAGCGCGGTCCAGGCCCGGGCGTCGCGGCCGCTGAATATGTTGTTACTGCTCTCCATGAAGGTGCGCGATGGGAACATGAAGGCACGTGCAATGTGAGCGCAGAATTCGACCGAGATACCCACGCAGATGATCAAGTTGACCAAGGAAACCGCATTCAGTGAAACGTCGAAAACCGCCATAGCGCCCATGATGTCGATAACGCTCATGATGACGGTAAGGGTCACCACCGCTGCTGTAAGCACGGACCCAAGGAGGAGCGACGCGATAACGAAAATGATGCCTACAGCGGCACTCAAGAGGCCTGCCGTCAGAGGTACGATGCTGAGGTATTGGTCAAAGAATATGTAGAAAACGCTGTAGGGGAATACATCCGCTCCAGTCCTTTGCTTGATGTCTGACGCAATCCGACGGGCCATGGCATACGCTTCAATGAACTCCGACTGGCTTCGCAACGGCGTATGGGCTGTTCTGAAATGACTTGCTTTGACCCTCTGGTTCTCTTTGTCAATGACCACAGCATTGCCGTACGCGGATTGTCCGCCGAGAGGACATTCGTCGTCGGCCGGGGTCGTCAGGAACTTCTCCAAGTAGTGAATAAACTCCTCCTGCTCAGGCATACCAGACAGTGTGACATTCCAAGCAGGCTTCCTGTTTTCGAAACACGCCTCCCCATGTTCCACGCAACACTGTTCGAACACTGGGTTGAGCCATTGGAAGAAGTCGTCGACCCAACTAGCAGTGGGAGAGGAGATGTAAGAGACCTCGGGTCTTTGTCGCTCCAGTTCTAGGGTGTTGGCCAAGGAAAGTGATTCGCAGGTGGTGAATCTCGCGCAGACCTCTTGCTGCTCGTGGCGCTGCGACACATCGACACCTCGCGTGACAAAGTAGAGGGGAGGTCCAACCTCCAAGTACTTGTAAAGGTCGTTGAAATACGGAATGAGGTAGGATCCCTCGGGGATAGCTACGCGCTGATCAAGCCCAAGCTGGATCTCTGGAAGTAGAGCAAGACCAGCGGCGAAAAGGCCCAGAAAGACAGTGACGACAGCCATCTTGACCTTCTTTCCCAAGAGGCTAGGGGCGTACGTGTTCTTTATGAAGACCTGCAGGAAGCTCTCCTCATCTACATCCGAGGGCCGCCCTCCTCCAACATAGCCATTGGAGCCATTGAGGTGGATTCTTGCCTTGGTAATTTGCCACCAAGGCCAAAGCTCGCACCTGTGATCCTCAACTCGCATTTGGTTGAGGGAGAGGAAGGAGACAAACATGGTCACCTGGAGCAAGGCGTTGACGAGAACCGCACCGGCGGCGTACGCAGCAAAGTTCCTGACGGCCGGCATGCCAACAGCCGTTCCAAGTGTGAAGGCAGCAATCTCTGTCAAGGCCGAAAATAAGATGGAAGGGCCCATTCGTCCCAGAGCCCTCGCAACACGCTCTTCCACCATCTGGTCCGGACAGCTCACGTTGACTCTTTCAAGTTCGTGAACAATGAGGAAGATGTTATCGACACCAACAGCGAGGACGATGAATGGTATGACCTCGGCAATGATGAGCGTGGCCTTTAGGCCAACCCAGGAGAAGAATCCGATAGAGGCGGCGATTGACATGAGGACGATAACGATGCCCACGAGCCCAAGCGTGACCTTGGATTCGACGAGCAGCAACGCGGGGTTCCTGAAAGCATGCTTGAAGGGGGTGCCCAGCGCCATGCAAGCGTATATGAACATGACGATGTAGCTAATGACGATGATCTTGGCGTCGGTGTTGGTAGACTTGTTCAGCTCCTGCTCCAGACTGATCTCGGTGTTGAAGGACAGTCGGAGACCGCGGTCTGTCGCTTCCTTTTGCACCTCCAGCAGGCGGTCGCGAAGTGCGTTTTCCCAATCGATGGCACGTGCAACGGCCCCTGTTCCTGTAGCAGCATTGTTCACAACCCAAGTGACAGTCAGAGCTTTGGCATCCAGTGGATCGTCCTCGTAGCCGCCAAGGACCATGCTGGGTTCTAGTGGCTGACCAAATTCAGGGCGACAATCGACAGGAGACTTGATGCAGCCGCGCAGGTCGTCTTCCCAAGTATCCGGGTCTATTTCTCCCTTGCTGTACCAGTAAGCCGTCACCGACTGGACGACACAAGCATCGTTTGCGGGCTTGAAGCATAGGTCGTGGAAGTATTTCCCATAAGTCTCGCTTTCAAGTTTATCGATGCTCTTCTCCACCTCGGACCACCATTTGAGGGTCTCGTAGCTCAGCACAGGTCCAGGCCCGGAGGGGTTGGTGTCGTTGACGAGGAACACCTTTTCCGCACGGTAAAACGGCCCAAAGTTCTCGTCGAAGTATGCCTTCTCTTGAGCGGCGGCGGACGATGGACTGACCCAGAGACGGGCAGGTTCACGCTCCAAGTCGAATCTGAACCAGCCGGCACTGAGAATGGCAACAACCACGAGACTCAACCCAATGGTCATACCAGGAAACCTAGCGGCAGTATGGCCAAGATTGTAGAAGGCTTTGTCGCATTTGTCGTTGAGCCAGTAACGCTTGACAGGGCGGTCGCGCATGGCGTCGGATTGCACGGGACCGCCTTCATCCTCATCATCACTATGCGACGATTCGTGCAGCAGCCTTGTCCTTTCAACCTGGCGTTGAGCGTATTTTCTCCAGGCGACGTGTCCGAAGGCATAGGCCACGAAGGCGAACAGAAGGATGGAATATGTGAAGACGGAAGCAAAAGACAGACAGGGCAGGACACCAACTCGACAGGACTTGGCGTCCTTGACATCCGGCAATTCAGGGCAAACCTCGGGACAGTCAACACAGACGCATCGGTAATCGGGGTCTTCGTCGTTGCATTTCTTGGGCGCCATGTCCGTGGGTCGCATGTCTGGATCTTCATATTTCTCCGGGAAATTGATCTGGAATGGTGAGCCGACAAGAGGCTTCACGTCGCCGAGAAACTTGAGAAGTTCGTGGTAGTTCTTTGCACCGCCTCCTATCAGGTCCATGGCCTTGCTGTTTGCGCCCCCAAACTTGACCTCCTTGCAGCTGTCGTATAGGCCAGCGCCATATTGCTCGGATATTAGCTGGTCGAGCTCGGTCACGAGGTGCTTGCCGTTCTTTTCCGCGGACTTGGTGACGTTGACGAAGAGAGACTGATCGGGGGAGCAGGTGAATGTGCAGAACATGTTGAAGAAGTTGTACTTGCAGGCCGGGCAGGAACCGATCAGGGTGTTGGGAGTGCCCAAGTTGTCCTTGAGAGCTTGCAACTAAGAAAATTGTGAGCAACAACGACCGTATGGCTCGTCTGGGATGAGTTTCACCTGATCAAGTGTACAGCAGATCGGTCCCTCACTCCATTGACTTCCGCAGAGGTCGACGAGCTCCTTGCGAAGCTCAGCATCGGGGTCCTCGGCGATGCCATTGTCGACACATGGCAGCTCTTTTCCGAAGAAGCTTTGTTTTCCACAGTGGCCGCGAAACGCGCAGCGACCAGGCTCGTGCTTCGGGGTGAAGACGTCTGCGCTGCCTCCCGCTGCCAGCAGAAGCACGGCAGATCCGTAAAGAGTCGCGATTTGATGACGCATTTGGGGCCGACAGTCGGCCGTTCGGCCACGACGGATGATGAGCTCTGTTTGACTATGACGCTCCGTGACCGCTGACAGGGCGATACGATGAGACGCGACGTCGAGATTGAGGTCTACAGGCGATGCCGCAGAGAGGAGGGAGTTCGCACAGGATGGTGGTGATGGAGAACAGGTAGCGTTCGGCGGTGGTACTTGAATGACGATGACAAGCAGGAAACGGTCGCGCGACCAAAGGTACCTACCGCTGCCTAGGCCCAGTCGGGGTAGGGGAGCCTGCCTGCCTGGGGAAGCAGGCACGGATGGGGCAAGCAGTCAGCCACCCCGGCGCCTGACGTCGTTGCCATCCAAGTTGGGCTCCACCGACAACGAAGTCTGCCAATCGTGTGCGCCCATCCTCCTGCCGTTGGAATGGGCTACGTCTTCCTCCACCAACAGCGTAGACACAAGCAAACAACATCGACAACAGGAAGGGTTGCCGGAACCAAGCACATAATTTCCCTTTAACATAGACTCAGGGTCTATAAGAACATCTGCCTGCCTGTCTCGGTGGTACTCGGATTTAAAGGCAGTCCGTCCTGCATTCCACGCCTAAAGGATGCTCTTCTATCACACCCTCCGTAACCGCGAAACGGTCATGAGCATGGAGTCGACCGGATGTTCTCGTCAAGGTGCATGTCTTGGATTTGACTCGAAGCACACAATGAAGAGACTATCCAAGGTATTGAATTCAACATCCCCATGATGCCTGAGACTCGATGGGGACATATTAAAAGATCACTTGTGCAACACTTGTCTCGACATGATTCCCAGCTACATATTGCTCCAGCAGTGGTCCAATGATTCTCAGTTTCTGGTCAATTGGACTTTATGTTTGATGGAGACGTCGCTGTCCGGTTATCAGTCCCTTCTTCGCCAATGGGTATCGTCGTACAATGGTCTGGTCGGAATTCTGAAGGAGGCCCAGCACTCATTCGATCTGTTCTGTGCTGGGACCTATGGGCGTAAGCCGATGGGCTGAGCACCGACCTTGGACGACTATGAACAGGTGCAACCTCGTTGGAGTTTATTGTGGCAGGTCTAGCAGAGCCAGCTGGATTTTTGCCCGCCTCCAGCCTGGCCTTGACGCTCTTATACATTTCCTCCACTATCATGATTTCTTCCTGGGCATCGAGTGAACAGTCGATCAGGCAGAACTCCCGCTCGCGTTGCTCGATGTACTCGCGGACTTGCTTCCACTCATCCTTATGGTACTTCAGACGATCGGGCAGACCAGATCCCTTGACGTAGGTTAGGATGGCGGCAATGATGGTGTTGATGGCGCCAAAGGCCGTGACTGCCGCGTGCGGTCCGTCAGCAGCGCCGAGCGCCGTCAAGATGGCTGCGACCACAATCTGGACCCCAAGGCAAATATTGATGAGGAGGCTGACGACATGATATGTCCATCCGCAGTGTTGCTCAGCTCTGACGACGCGTGTGTAGATGCCGAGATTGGGTGCTGTTCGGGCGGAGTGGCCGGCCCGTGTCAAGGCTGGAACCGTGTCGATGCCAGTTAGGGCTCGGAAGACGAGCAGCTTGTCGTGCTGCGGGATGAGAGCCCTCTGGTCGGTGGTTGCCACATTCAAGGGCTTCTCGTTCAGGCCAGCGACACTGCCTTCGGTAGTGGTCGGAGGGTAGCCTTGCTCCTCCTGGTCGTATGGCGATACGATCCGTCGCACCAGTTGCAGGATGCGCGTCCCATGACTGGCCATTCTTCTCGGTCTATCAGGCAGCTCAGACGAGAACGGATGCGGAACGAAACAGTCGGTGTATCGTTGGCGAAGCTTGTGGCACGGTAGGGCTGAGTCTTATACCTTCTCGTCCGTTACCTACCTCAGCACCTTCCCGCATCGCTCCAGTCGAGGGGGGGCTACAAGCCACTTTCAATGCGACAAAGCAAATCCAACTTGTTGTTCAGGACGAATCAGCCGAATGTCTCAAAACGGAGGGTCTTGTGCCCGTCAGCGCTCTGCCACATCCACTCCAGTAGCAACCACTCTTGAGCTGTCCGGCAAGTCAAGTAGTAAATCCCGGGGTGTGCACGGGACGTTTTGTTTTAAGGCACTATCACACGGCATGTCCTCCATTTGCCGAGTCCAAGCATCCTTGGTTTATTAGAGTTGCCTGCTTGGTCGCCGCAGTCACCATCCTGACGCAGGACGGCCACCTCATTGGTTGCTCATGGCAGATCATGGATGCTTGCTTCTTCTGCAACGTTCGAGGTTGTGGATTTCAGCAAGCCACGGCGGAACATATTTGCGTCATTCGGTACTGCACGCTCAAACAAGCAACAAAGCTTATCAAACAAGCGTCGCAAGCAACAGGGAGCTGCTCAACCGATCTAGTTGTTTCATTTTTTGCTTAGCATGTTGTTTTCAAGTCGTTGATTCGAAGTACTTCGGGACAGCCAAGTACTGAAACATCCGAAATCAGACAACAAACCGGTTTATTTATTCTACGGCGATAGCCAGTTGTTCCAATGGAGAGTGGAGTTTGGCGAAGGCAACGCAACGCCAGAAACCGACCTGTCACCTTGGGATAGGGTGTACGAAGTAGTATGAACCACTTTTTGATGGACGGATGTGTGGCACCAGCACACCCATTGACCTGCAAGTGGTGTCGGCTTTCTTAGTAGTGGTGGATGAGAGGCGGCACTGAATGTCTTGGACGGCCACTCGAGCACTACCAAACTCTTGTCATTCCCTGGATTGCCCAGTGGCCGTTGAACCGGCCAGTGACTTCAATCCCATTTGCGCGAAACCTCGATAACGGACAAGGTGGATCGCGAATGCGGAATGCAGGATGAATGAGAGGATCATCGTTCTGACTCGCTCTAGGCAAAAGGACGCATTGAATGGGTCTTCCCCACGTGATCAGCTTAGGATCTGTCGATGAGGCTAGCTTCGGCCACGAGGCCTAGCATCGGCAGAGAACCCGTGAATCATTGGATCTCATCATCGAGTGACTGTCAGGGAAATGCCAGGCTACCATTTTTCTTCCCGGGGGTTTGAACTTCCCGCAACACCATAACACACATCATGCCTTGCGTTATTTCTGTCGCCTCTTGTCTTTGTTTTGACCAGGATACGAGAAAATTAAAGTAATGCATCATTCGGCTCCTTGTACGACACCAGCCTCACTCTCCTCTCAACCATCAATACATTTCAGGTCAGATCAGTCGCTACGGCATGACCAATCAAGGCGAAGGGGGCTCTCTTCAAGACTTAGTGGTGAGTCTTGATACCCCGGCGTCCGATGTTAGACTCGGCTCAGCTATGGATGGCTGTCTTGGTTTTGCGACACATCATTTTATGCCCTTGGATGCTACCTGTACTAGGGTGCACAATACCAGTACAAGTCGCAAACATGTCATGACACATCGCAAATTGCCTTTTACAATACCTCAAGTTGCAAACAGCAGCAGTTGAGACCTTTTGTATCATCTGGAGGCTGACCTTGCCCATCATCAGGAGGCTTTTACCCCGCTTCTTGATGAGCCCTTGATTGTCGCCATCGCCAGCGACCATGACCTCCTAAAGGCCGCCGAGTACCAGGCAGCGTACGGTGTTCTGCAAGACCTCGCCAAATGCGCCGCTGTAGAAGAAGCCGCCGGGTTCAATTCCAGTGGCATGTCGGCACTCGTCGATGACACTAACACCGACGCCGACGAGGCCATCAACGACGTTCACAGCGCAGACACCACCACCGCCAGCCATCAAACTTCCCACACCCATGTCACGGAAGCGTCCAGCACTTCCTCTCCATTATTAGACCCGGTGTTGCCGCGTCTCACCTCGTTCAACAATGACAGCGAGGACAGTAAGATTGTTCAGCTCCAGAGTCTCTTCGGGGAGTTGAAGGAGTACGATATCAGGCATGCCCTGAAAAAAGCCAATGGGGATTTCCAAGCAGCTTTAGATGACCTTCTCCATGTTCAGTATCTCCAATCCACCGGCCAGTTGACCAAGGGTGTCGATGGTTTCTTCCAGCCAGATGAAGCCCCTCGAGGCAAGAAGAAGGGCAAAAGAAGCAGCAAGGGCAAGCAATCCTCGAATGAAGAGCGTGACACTCTCATTCGTAGCGTCGATATGCAGGACTACTCTAAACAGTCAAAGCGTGAGTGTTTTCTTGTCCAGCCTATGTGATAGGGTGATTGGTTCTAACAAGATTGTCATTCGCCCAGACCAAGATGATATTGCCTACATCACGGATAGAATTGACGTCTCATTCAACGAGGTGTCCGAGATTTACTACCGGAAGAAGTGCTCACCTGGCGCAACAGTGGTGGAAGTCTTGGACCGTTACATGGCTCTAGGTATACACACCCAGGATGAAGCGAGCCAGAACTACGCTGCAGAACTGTCGCAAAAGTACCGTCTTGTTCCCGAGAGGTACATGGCTACGCTCGTGCAGGTCGCTGGCTCGATAGCCCAGTTCTCGGACGACATCGCTGCACTGTTGAACAAGCATTTCGCCAAGAATCCTTGGACTGAAAGGCTAGATCTCACTCATCGACTCACCCCTCTACCACGGGATGACATCGAAGGGTCAGCAGACGGCACCGTCAACAAGAGGACGCTAGGCAGTCCCCTGTCGTCGCCGGTCTCGTCGCCGCGGTTCGCCGACTTTGGCCAGGCCCTGCAGATGTCTCACCAATACAACACCGCGAAGCGCGACGCCACCGCTTCAGCGTCTCAGCTGCGCAAGAAGGGCGCCTCCAACTCGCTCTACCGGCAGGCAGCGGGCTACTACTCGGAGCGTGCGCGGGAGCTCGGGCGTCACGCGCAGCAGGCCACCTCGTCCGCCGCCGACCTGCTCGTTGAGCAGCAGAGCAGGCTCGGCTCCGTCGACCTGCACGGCGTCTACGTGCACGACGGCGTGCGCATTGCGCGGCAGAAGACCAATGATTGGTGGCAGGGCCTGGGCGAGTTTAGAGCCGCCAAGGCTCGGTCGCAGCCTTTCACAGTGATCACGGGCTTGGGGCGCCATAGCGCCGGCGGCGTGTCTCAGCTCAGGCAGGCTGTTGCTGCCGCGCTGCTGCAGGACGGCTGGAGGATGCAGATTGAGACGGGCAGGTTTGTCATTACCGGTCGTCGTTGAACGCAACGAGATCCTGTCCACAAGGAATTCGCTTGACGGCTCTCTACCACCATCCTGCTTTGATGTCTGCTTTGGCCGCAACGTATTATTGGGTTGATTATTGGACGGACTCTGAAGCGGTGGACAAGCTTTGAATACTTGGTGGGTTGCCTGTGTATTTGCTTGTAGCGCCGAAGTCAGAACGACTTGAATAACAAGGAATGTATGGGTGACCGTGGCATGATGGGACGTAGATTTGCAAAGCAATGCAACAGCTAGCGTGTACGATGGTACACACCGGCGCACACAACGAGTAGACATTGTAAGGAGAGCATATTTCATAAGTATCTACAGCTGTCTTGCATGCTTGAACCGGAGCATCACGTTAGCATCCACCACTGCAGACTCAGGTCTGCATCGCCTTGCTCCGAACCTGCTCTGTACATCGCCTCCACGGGTCTATCGATGTCAGAATAGTTGTAGCAAACATGACAGCACCGACAAAGCCCGGCTCGACCTTGATCCACCCCAGCGTCGCCGCAGGGATGACCATGTCCAGAATATCAGCCAGCAGCTTCACGCTCAGATTTACAACCTGACCACCCACCTGCAGTGACCATGCTTTCCTTTCTTGCTTCCGCTTGCTGACAATGTCCTTGAGACGTTCGCGCTCCTTTTCCAGCTCTTCTTTGGCAGTGGACTCCTTGTCCGCTACTTGCGCGACGGTCTCGCTGGTGCTGTTCTTCTCCGAGTAGGCCTCTTGCACGGGCTTCTCGCCCGTGCCGTAGCCGCCGCCATCCTGGGGCACTGCGCGGTAGGCAAGCGTGCGCAGGATCCTGGTCCCCGAGCCAAGCGCAGACGCATACAGCGCCAGCAACCAGAGCATCTGCGCCTGGTAATTGATCTCGGCGGTGAGGTCGGCGCCGAAAATCTCCAGGTGCTCGATGTCCATGAGGTCCACGAGGGTGGCCGACTCGGCGAGCCCGAACATGCCCCAGAAAGACCTGCTCAGGACATCGCACCACACCTCGAAGCTCTTGCCGCGGGTCTGCGACGCGGCCCAGCTGGACTGGAAGGCGTCGAGGAAGCGGAACAGCCGCATGGTGCGGCGGATCAGGTTCAGCCGGCCGCCGAGCTGGAAGAGCGTGGCGACGGCGTCGGCATGCATGAGCTGCGGGTAAAAGGAGAAGAGAAGTTCCAGGAGAGGAGGGTAGGCGGCCAGGACGAGAGCGGTGGATTGCAGGAGGCGCAGGAGGCGCTCGAGACCGACTGTGGCTTCATGTCAGTCACGATAACAATCAAACACTTCAGAGCCACGTCTTTGCAAGTACCAGAAGCGTAGGCCACGGAATGAGAATAAAAGGCAAGAAAAGGCATACCATTGTCGGTCCCAAAGGCCGTAAACTGCTCCAACACGCTCACCATGATGCACGTTACCACAGCGATCCCAGAGCGCGACCCACAGGTCCTGCAGACCAAGGCTGATGAGGCTCCAGAAACTGGAGAAAAGTGAGGACGGTAAAAGTTTGCGAAGCTGAATAAAATGCCAGCACTTGCGGTTAATCGACGAGTTTTTGTTGTTGAAGATGTGGTATAAAAAAAGTGGAAGGGAAATGCTTTGTCATTTTTGATGGTGCCTTTATGCAAGCATGTGCGTGGCCCTGCATTGTCATTCACCAAACGATTTCACCTGGATGTTTGCGACTTGCGCGACTGCGGCGAGGACGGGACCGCTCTGAGTAACAGTCGTGGCATTTCCGTTCAGTCATCATGCAGATGGAAAGCAACCTCGCAGTCTCATTCAACACATAGTAAATAATTACACACGCGGCCTGCGCAACTGATGCGGGGGTGTATGTACGAGGCCGCCGACTCAAGCTCGAAGGCTTGGTGCGTCTATTCTAACCTAGATGTCCGCCCGCCCCTTCACTGGCCAGGGGCAATCAGCTTGCCCTGCGCCTTGGCCGTGTGCTCCCAGCCGCCGGCCAGAGCCGGGCCTCCATTCTCCTGAGCAAACTTCTGCATCCTTGCCTCCAGCTCGGGCCTGAAGTGGCGGATGAGACCCTGGATGGGCCAGGCAAAGGCCTCGCCGAGAGCTGCGAACATGTCAGTATCGTGGAACAATCAACATGGTTTATGACTGTAAAGAGGATGACTTACCACAGATGGTGTGTCCCTCGACCTGCTTGGTGAGCTCCTGCAGCATGTCAATCTCACGCTCCCGGCCCTGGCCCTTCTCAAATCGTTTCATGATCTGCTCCGTCCACTTGCTGCCTTCGCGGCAGGGAGTGCACTGGCCGCAGCTCTCGTGGCGGTAGAAGTGGCTGAGACGACTAATGGCGCGCACCACGTCGGTGCTCTTATCCATAACAATCACGGCAGCGGTACCAAGACCAGACTGGCTGTCCTTGAGGGCGTCAAAGTCCATCAGCTGATCATCGCAGATCGACCTAGGAAGGATTGGTGTTGAAGAACCACCGGGGATGACGGCGAGCAGGTTGTCCCAGCCACCTCGGACACCTCCGCAGTGCTTGTCGATCAGCTCCCTTAGGGGAATGGACATCTCCTCCTCAACAGTCACCGGGTTGTTGACGTGACCAGAGATACAGAAGAGCTTCGTACCCTGGTTACGCTCACGGCCAAACCCGGCGAACCAGTTTCCTCCGCGTCTGCAGATGGTGGGAGCTACAGCGATCGTCTCGACGTTGGCTACCGTGGACGGGCATCCGAAAAGACCAACGGCAGCTGGGAAGGGGGGCTTGAGACGAGGCTTGCCAGGCTTGCCTTCGAGCGACTCGATGAGAGATGTCTCCTCGCCACAGACGTAGGCACCGGCGCCTCGGTGAATAAAGACATCGAAATCATAGCCAGAGCCGCAGGCGTTCTTGCCGATCAGGCCGTCCTGGTACGCCTCGTTGATGGCATTTTGGAGCACAGCGGCCTCGTGCACGAACTCGCCACGGATGTAAATGTATGCGGCCGAGGCGTTCATGGCTCGTCCGGCAACAAGGCAGCCTTCGACAAGCTTGTGTGGGTCCTTTCGCATAATTTCACGGTCCTTGCAGGTTCCGGGCTCGCCTTCATCGGCGTTGACGACGAGGTAACGCGGCTTCGTGTCCTTGTCCCAGTCCTTGAAGTTCATGAAAGACTTGATTGCCGTCTCGTCAGTGACGGCCTGCTAAAAGATGCCGGGATAACCTACCCATTTGAGACCAGACGGGAAACCAGCTCCACCACGTCCTCGAAGACCGGACGCCTTGACCTCGCTGATGATCCATTCGTGGCCCTTGAGGATGATCTCCTTGGTCTTGTGCCAGTCACCCATCTTCTTGGCGCTCTTGAGGTCGGGAGGGTATCGTCCGTAGAGGTTCTGGAAAATGCGGTCCTGGTCCCTGAGACCGCCGTAGGTTCGCTTCGGTGTGCCATCCTGTACGGTGGCCAGGCCTCGCACAGCGGTCCGTGACAGGCTGACAGCCCCGCGCGGCGCCGCTCTCGTGGACAGCATCGTGTCGTGTTCGAGCGGGTGTGGTTGAGGTGGGAGGGAATGGCGGGTGTCTACAATGGTCGAAAAGTTGCGGCACTTGACATGCACGGGCGAAGGCGAAGTTCAGAAATGGGGGCAATGTGATTGGTCAATGGAGACATCCATGACTCAGCACTTGTGGTAGCCGTAACCCAGTCTTGCGCCAGAAATGTATGGGAGCTTAGGTCCACTCCATCGCACTTGTTAGGCCAAGGACCCTTGACCTCATCGATTTTGGTCACCGAAACCAACCACGACGCCAAAGGCACATATCGGGCAGACACCAGTCAAGAGCATTATATCACGTCCGAGTCGTCCTCACACGTCTTCGACAATGCCATCGGCGCCAGAGTAACGCGAGTAGTGTCCCGCTACCGCATTTACCACGTCATGTCTAGTAAACGGCATTCCATTCTCCCTCCGACCGATCGTAGCGGTCCCAAGCCACCCGTTATATTCTCGTCGTCACTTACGATTTCCGAAAATGCTGTACTCCAAGGCACACATTCAATAACGATCCAGTCAGAGAGTGTGGTACATCCGCGATGTCGTATTGAGTCTTTCCTCGGAAGCGTCCTGGTCGGTCGTAGATGTATCATCAATGAACGAACCCATATCGGTGCCCAACCAACAGATATCGCCACCGAAAAACCAGGCGGTGTTGTGCTAGGAAGCTACGTTGTCGTTGAAGTTGGAGCCGTTATCGAAGCCGGCAACACGGAAATTGGGGACGGGAGTATTATTCAAGTAGGAAGCAGGATTGGTAGTGGTGCAAAAATTGGCAAGGTAACCAAATGTTGTGCTTCTTGTCATATGGTGGTACTGATTAGGCGCTCCCAGCACTGCACGATCTCCCATATGTCGATTATACCTCCCGGAGAAGTTCTACCGGATCATACCGTCGTTTTCTCAAATGGCACACGCCGCCTCGACCGTCGAAGCATCACCGAGATGAAGAAGCATGCTTTGGTCAAACAACTAGCTGTGATAAGGAAGATGATCCCTAGCAATCCGGACAAATTTAAGTGATATGTGCTGAAGCCAGGATCATCACATTTATCCACCATAGCAGACCAACACCCAATGGGCAGTAGTAGTTCTGCTGTCGCCAAGTCCCCCTTGCGAAGCATATCATACCCAGCAATGAGGATGATTGTCTCACGCTCGGTCTAAGGAGTGCTACATGCTGTTGACTGACTCCCATTCAGCAATGAATTTTAGAGGCAGAAATAGTCATGAGCCGGGTGCAACGGTGGGATCTACCTGCGAGGTTGTGTTTGGTATCGTTGCGACGCGCACGTATCCAGTTCCGGCGTCATTCTCATATTTATACAAGTTGGACAGCCATTGGAGGGGCTATTGCAACCCGGGCTGAACTGGCATGGTCAGCCATCATCACACTGGCGTCGGCTCTTCTACGCAAACCTGAAGCCTGGTTCCCTGCTGATGAGCGATTGCGTCGAAAAGCTCTTACACCCTACTTCTAAAGCCAATCCCGACGCTGCCTTTCGGGATGCGCCATTTCTCACAGCAACCAGCGCCTTCATAATACCCTAATAGAGTCAAGTCTTCCAAACATATATTGTGCCTGGACGCTCATAAATTATCGTTGCGCTGGGCTGCGACTCAATGCACATCTCGAGTGGGCCTACAATCAATGGGTCATGGCATCCTCGAACAGCAGCCTCAGCTGATCCTTTTCCCTTTCAAGTTCCTTCGACAACCCAGGAGCAAGCATGAGGACCCGCGCCTGTGGGATAGTGCCCTCGACCAACGCCTCAATATGTTCATTTCCGAAGCCGAGATCCTTCAATCCTTTAGGCTGATCGCCCAAGTCAGCTAGAAACTTGATGAGAGCTTCGGCCAGGACCTCGCCAGCGCTTTCTTTCTTAACATTGGTAATATCAACACCAAAGGCTTCCGCAGCTGCGAGATGGCGTTCGGGGTTGGATTGACTAGTGAATCTGAACACAGCAGGCGCAGAGACAGCTACAGAGACACCATGAGGGATGATGTTGGCGTCCACTTGGTACCCAGCGTGTTTGTAGCCAGGATTTTGGCCAGAAATTGGATAAGACATGCCTGCACATTAGGCGTTAGCACAGACGAAGATGACGACCGTCAACATTGATTCAGAATGCGTACCGTGGCATAAATGTACACCAGCATTGCCGAACCCAATACCAGCCAGTGTGGCTGCTAAAAGCATCTCGTTCTGCGCCTCAAAATCGTCGGGGTCCCTCACAGAGCGAGGAAGATACTTGACCGTGCTCCGCAGAGCATGAAGAGAAAAGATGTCTGATATCGGGTTCGCTCCTTGGTAAGCTGGACGAAGGATGGGATTGGTCGGTCTGGGGACTCGTTGGTTGTAAGGGATTGCTGTCCACGACTCCAAGGCATGGCAGAGAACATCGAGTCCAGAGCTGGCCTTGACAGCGGCAGGCATTGTCCTTGTGTTGAGGGGGTCGCAGATGCCGAGGGTAGGTTTGAGGGCTCTATGAGCAACGCCAGTCTTGGCACGCTTCTCGACGAGATCGAAAATAGCGGTTCCCGTCGTCTCGCTACCGGTTCCCGCTGTTGTAGGCACGGCGATGAGTGGCTTCAGGGGTTTGTCGACAGGCAGTCCTTTGCCAAGGGGTGCGTTGACAAAGTCAAGAAAATCAGCATTGGGGTAGGCGGTGTATAGATTCATGAGTTTGGCGGTGTCGATGACGGAGCCGCCGCCCACGGCCAGGAATGCATCATACTGCTGCGGTCTGGCCCATGCAATGGCATGCTTAATACTGTCCAAGTTGCATCAGAATGCTGTGACGACGCAGTACTCGTGATGTGTGAACACTTACGAGCTGTCCTTTGGCTCGACCCGTACCTCGGAGTAGACGTCAAACCGGATGCCTTCTTTGGTGAGACCTTCGCGGACTTGTTTCATGGCGTCGAGTTTGTCGACAGTGGCGTCAGTAACAACACAGACCTTCCTGGAACCCATGTTCTTGAAGTCCATCCCCACCTCCTTAGTGACACCGGGACCAAATCGAATTGCAGAGGCCGCCATCTCAAAAGCGTACTCTTGAAGGCCAGAGTTGTCACCAGGGGTTGCGTATCGACGCTGCCCAGCATCCTTGATGCGGGGGATTAAACCGGCCAGGGAGTTTTGGTGATACCCCGGGTTTGAGTGGCAGGGACATGATGGCGGATGCGTGTACTGGATAGTCCGAAGGAGACTGGTTGCTCGCTGGGCAGCCTGTGAGGACCGTGGTGAGCATCGGGGAAGCCTTGTAGGTTAGCAATGACACTTACATTGGGAAGCACCCTCACTGGGCTGACCATGATGGGCTATATGAAGTATTTAGGTAGGAAAACAAGTTGATGATCTGATTGAAGAATGAGATGAAATGAAGTGGGATGTGTATGATACATGAATAATTATCGAGGCCATTGGAAGGGGAGAGATGAAGGACCTGGGGTAGTAAGGTAACGATCGATGGCTATTGCCGAATTGCGGGGATCGGCTTGGAGCTGGACCAAGCCGAGGCTCCATAAACGTGGTGGGATGGGGAATCCTTGAAACATCTTGCATTAGGCGCCCTTTCTTCCGGTTGTGCTCCGATGCATCTCCAGTGGTCCGTGGACAAGGCCGTCAGGTGTAGGCAAAGGTTCAGATGTCCTGAAACTGGAAATTCAAGACATTGTGCCTTTACGCAAGCCTATAGATGTGGCCCTCTTGCAACCCGAGTCTGTTCCTACCTAGTTCCTTTCGGAAGAGTGTTGCGCTTCTACAATATTATGAATCGACGTTGCCTGCATTTAGACAAGTGAAATATATCGAATATGACTATCGGTGAATCACAATTGACTGGGTACAGTGGCATTTGAAATGCCTCCGTTTTGGATGTGTGCTGCTGGGATGTGTTCAGGTAATGAAGAGCATTATAGGTGGCGTGTGGGATGGCGCAGGGACCTTTTGCAGTGGCCCCCCGCACATGGCATCGTGGACGAAGCACCTTACGTACCACGCGTTGTCTAGATATTTAGGCAGAGCCACCGCTGGCAACGCTTCGTCATAAGATGACGGCAAGTGCTGACGCCAGTATAATGTTCACGCACTGACAAATAAGTTGAGTTACCACCTGGTGGTCGAGCAAAAAAAAATAACGATCGTACATGTCCTTGCCCTTGGGGATATAGGGTACGTCTTACAACCAGGAATCAACATGTCTTCAGAGTGGCAGTCTCAAAGAGGCCGCATCCGGGATGTGATCCCCAATCTGCAGCTTGGCAGCTGGCCGACGGGACACTTAAACTCCATCACCGATGTCCCCGGCGTGCTGGTTCATACCGAGTCCATACAGCCTGACCAAGACGTCAACACCGGCGTGACGACCATTTTGCCGCGTCCAGACTGGACAAAGTACTCGAGTTTCGCTGGCATCTTCCGCTTCAACGGCTGCGGCGAGCTGACCGGCTCACACTGGATAGAGGAAACGGGCCTACTTACGTCTCCCATTATCCTGACAACCTCTTCGGCCATCGGGGACGCCTACCGTGGGGTCCTGGATTATGCCTTTCAAAATCATTCAAACGCGAATGGCGACATGGAGCTGTTCCTCATTCCCGTTGTCGCAGAGACATACGATGGCTTCTTGAATAATCAGGGCAGATTCGCCGTGACGCCGAGCCACATTGTCAACGGCATCAAGAAGGCGGCTCCAGACCGGGTGCCCGAGGGCAACACCGGCGGGGGCACAGGCATGATCTGTCACCGGCACAAGGGAGGAACAGGCTCGAGCAGCCGACAGATACGCGGATTCGACGCGGAGGGCAATGACAAGACTTACACAGTTGGGGTTTTGGTGCAAGCCAACTACGGCGCGGCCAAGAACCTGCGCATTGGCGGCGTGCCTATCGGGGAGCTTCTCCAAGCCGAGCATACCTCGGCAGGCCGCTCTGTGCCCTCGTCTGCCGCGGGCAGGGAGCCTCGGAAAGACGGGAGCATCATTGTCGTGGTTGCGACCGATGTGCCGCTCACACCCGTGCAACTGCAGCGCGTGGCCAGACGCGCAACGGTTGGCTTGAGCAAGGTGGGCGGCTACGGGTCCAACTCGTCAGGAGACATCTTCCTGGCCTTCAGCACGGGCAACAAGATCCCCGTCGCCAACTTCTCCTTCACATCTGGCGGCTCGCCTTACCAGCCCCAACCCCAGGATGTGCAGATGACGAACACAGACACGGTCGACGGCGTATTTGAGGCCGCGGCGGATGCGACCGAGGAAGCCATCTACAACGCGTTGTTCATGGGCGAGTCGATGACTGGGTTCCAAGGGCGATCCGTCGAGGCTTTGGACTTGGCCAAGGTGAAGAAGATGGTGGAGGATCGGTTGTAGTGCATCGTGCAAATAGCTGCAATCGCACAATATAATTGTTGTCCGTGTAAGATGCAAACCCGACGATGTCTTGTTGTAAGATTTCCTACGGCTGAGGAAATGTGAAGAATTGTGAAAGCGGCAGGTCGAAGCTCTGCGCTTGGCGCACAGGCAGCTGGGTTTGGAGTTGTTACAGTGGTGCAACAAACCCCCCACAGATGCTGCCGTCGGTACCTTCATTTTGGAGCCATGGGTGCCGGGTACGTCGCCAGTCCAGGCTGAACCGACCGTGCCTCCTCCTTCATCAAAGCCATCCCCATCATCACGCAGCTGCCTCTCGCCGACGCATCTTGCCAAGCTCCAGTCCTCGACTGCAGACACGACAACACCATCAATCCGACTGTACCCGGCCGGCACGCCTTTGCACCTCGTCTTCTCTACGAATATGCTCTCCCATCCGCAACCCATCGCTCCTTCATGATCGCCGTCCCCCTCGCAAATGGACCGCGCAAATGGAGCTGGCCCTGGCGCAGCCGCCTCCAGGGCCGAGCGATTCGAGGATGAGAAGCGCCGCATCATAGACAGCTGCTTCAGCAAGAAGGACACCGACGGTTCACGTAAGTATCCGCCGCACCATTGCTGCATCCTGAAGCCAGGCCTGCAGAAACCAGGGGTACCACGGCGACACGGGCGCAGGCGCAACCATGGCGAATAAGAGGTTGACTCTACCTTGCTGCATCTAGTTCTCGAGACGTACATCACCCATATCCGAGTCACCGAATACTCCTCCCATCCCTCCAGCCCCCCACCGCCCCAGGCCCAAAACACCGACGCCGAGAAACCTCGTGTCATCATCGTAGCCGTCCGCAAGTCTGGCCGCGTGCGCATGCACAAGGCCAAGGAGAACCCCAATGGCACCTTTTCCATCGGCAAGACCTGGAACCTCGACGATCTGTCCCACATCGAATCGTTCACCGGCCCCCAGGTCAACTCTACATACCGTGCTTGGGCTGGCGAGAATGGCTTCACCGTCACCTTGGGCAAGCCGTACTTTTGGATGGCCCAGACGGACAAGGAAAAGAAATTCTTCGTTGCGAGTCTGATCAAGATCTACGCCAAATACACGAGCGGCAAAGTTCCGGAGCTCACGGGATTCGACCAGAGGGAGTACGATCAAGTCGTTGGAGCTGGTAAGAGGCCGTCTGCAACTTCGAATACGGCTACTCCGTCACCTAGGCCATCTGCACCAGAAGCCCAAGGCAGCCAGCAGAGCCTCGCATCAATACCTTCTGTACCACCTGTACCAGAGGTATCGCGCTTCCAGCGACAAGCGGCGGCCCGGAATATTGCCAATGGTCCCACTGGATCTCCTGGTGGGAGCTTCGACTCAACTACCTCTGCGCCCGTAGCCAAGGAACGAGCAATGCCAGCATGGGTGAACCAGTATAACAAGAGCCAGGAATCACTGGCCACCTCGGTCACAACCAGGAGTGAAGATGCCTCTAGTCTCCCTCCACGGTCTCGCAATGGAATGCCTGGGCCAGGTTCGTTTGGTCGGTTTGGCGACTCTCGGGAATCTCCCGAGCCGCTGCCACTGGACATACGTCCACCCTCTCAGCCTCGACCACCTTCGCAACCCCGACCAGGCTCTCAGCTACAGCAAGATGAGAAACCACCGCCCGAGAGAAGGCGTCCCCCGATGGACCCGTCCCGACCGCAGGACCGAGATCTAGTCCCGCCTCCGCTGATGAGTCCCGCATTCAAGAGAGATCCAATCGTGCCGCCACCGCGAAGCGCTGAGCGCATGTCGCGCAAGAACTCGATCAACCAGCAGTCAGGCACTGCGTCTCGTACGGGGAGTCTCCGGGATCGGGATATGCCCCAGCCTCTTGCCACCGTAGCCCCTGCTGTTGCGTTGACGGAACCATCACTAGAAGTTGCGAAGCAGGTGTTACCCGATATTGGCAGTGCAGCACCGATTCCGCCCACCGCCCCGGCAACCGAACGGACCACGACACCTGTTCCGGCAAACACGGCCTCGCCAATTGTCGAGAATCCCACATCACCCCAAGGGGATGAAGACGAGAGCCGTCCCGGCCTTGGCCCCATGATTAAGTCAAAAAAGTCGAAGGGCGATGTCGCGGGCGCTTTCTGGAAGGCTGCATCTGCGGCCAGCGCTTTCAAGCCGCGACCTGGTGGTGCTGCCGAGCGCCTACGGCAAGCGCAGGAAAAGCCCGAAGGACCTGACGGTATCACTGGTGTTGTTCCTGCTCCACCCCGTGCAGCTTCCGTAGACAAAGGTGCTTCTACCCCTGAACCGCCGAAATCGCCCATGAAATCCCCAAGAAGCTCGATTTTGCCTGAGGTCAAGATAACCGTACCAAACTCCAGCCGCCCAAGCAGCTTCGTTAGCTCGGTCCCGGAAGCTAGCAAGGAGTCTACCAAGAGCGGCGAAACCCAGAGGGAGAAAGAGGCCAAAGAGGAGAAGCAAGGGGCAAAGGAGCCCCCTCGTCGTTCTGTAGTGACGGGTAATGATGCGAGATATCTGCAATCACTGGGCATCAACCCCAGTGTCCTAGATGACAGGAGCGAGGAGTTCAGCAAGTGGCTCGACTACTTCGGCTGGGTTCCTGGCAAACCCATGCGGTCAATAATCATTGACGATTTGAGAGTTGATCTTGAGCGGGAGGTGAACAAGGCACAAGCTGGTGGTTGGCTTGCCCGTTTCCGGGAAGAGGACGAGCGGGTGGACGCCATCAAGCGTGGCATCGATACGGCCATTGCAGAATGTGAAGAGCTAGACAACCTGCTCACACTTTATACCGTTGAGCTCTCGGTAAGCTTGCCGGAACCGTGCGCTACGCCACGTTACTTACCATGTGCTAGACGCTCTCCGAAGATATTTCGTACATCGAGGCCCAAGGCCAGGGCTTGCAGGTGCAAACAGCCAACCAGAAGCTGCTCAAGAAAGAACTCGAGTCGCTCCTGGAAACCTGTGCCATTACTGCCAATGATCTGGAAGCCCTCCGGTCGGCGCCACTCGAGAATCCCCGTGGCCTCGAGGACGTTGAACTGGCGCTTGTGACTCTCTTTAAAGCCATGACGAAAATGGACCCATCCCTCGGTGGTAGCGAGCCGGTGAAATCGACTGAAGCCACCTTGGATTTGGATCAACCGTCGGGCCTCAACAGCGACTATGGCCAGATGCGGATCGTGCAGGAAAAGAAACAAATGTACCTTGAAGAGAGTGCATACTTTATGCGGCGACTACGGGACTTTATGAACCGCCAGTTCGACGAGGCCTTTGCCGAGACCAAACGTTCTTTGGACAGCGCCTTGTCAAGGAAAGTTGATGTGAGCCATCAAGACGCCGGACGACAACTCCTCTGGAAATACAGTCCTCTCATGCTTTATGCACGAGACGCCGACCTGGATAGCTGGAACCGTATCCTGCAGGTTTACCAGGACAAGAGCACTCCCCTGTACCGCAGCCAATTCCAGTCGGTCATCTCCGTATCGCGTAAGAACGCCAAGAAAATGACGGGAGAGGAAGCAGAACTGCTCTTCACCTCCCAGATAGAGAAACAGCAGGAAGGCGTGGCGACTACAGCCAGGAAACTCACAGTCAAGCGCAGCCAGACTTTGGCCAGAGCCCTGCGGTCCCCGTTGGCTGACGGGGGCAGCAAGGTCAGCGTGGACAAAGCAGGGGCCGACAGTAGGAGCATGCCGTTTGAGATATTCGCGGGCGTCCTGGATGATCTGCTGCCTCTAGTGGAGATGGAGCAAAACTTCATCATCGACTTCTTCCACGCAACGACGCTCGAGGTGGCAGACTTCCCCGACACGGTTGCCGCGTCCAGACCACAGGACCGGCGAGGAGGTGACCTCAAGCGGCATCGACTCATGGAGCCGGACCGAGAGCTGGCGCGGCGCGTTACACGGTCCATGGAGGTGATTTTCGAATTCCTCGAGCTGGATATCCAAAGGCTGGTTGACTGGGTTATTGGACAAGATCCTCTGTAAGGCCTCCGCGCTTTTCGCGCCCGCTTCGCTGTTTGAAGAATACTAACAAGTGCATAGGCAAGGGGCCGGCGTCCTCGCATCTTTCGAGAAGAAGCTATCGGAGATGAGCCAAACCAACCAGGACTACCTCAACACGTTGCTGCAGAAGCTACAAGGAACTCTGGAAGGGCGATTCAAGAAGTTTGTTGACGAGCAAATCCGGGCCATTGAGGAAACCAAGGTCAAGATCAAGAAGCGCAAGGGCGTCATCTCCTTCTTCCGGGTGTTTCCAGGCTTCACGGCAGTCATAGAGAACATGCTGGTCGGGGTCGAAGCGCATCTTGCACTTCGCCGCATGGTCGATCGGGAATACGACCGAATCATCAAGACCATGTTTGACTCGCTCAAGGTGATTGCACGGGAGAACCCTGCCGTCGGGCTTGGTGGCAACGCCGCCGACCCAGAAGACAAGGAAGCGCTCAACTTCCACATTCTTCTGATAGAAAACATGAACCACTTTTTGGAAGAGACGGACACGCGCGGGCTGGAGATTCTGGAAGATTGGAAAGAGCAGGCAGAGGCAGAATATCACGAGCACATGGGGCTGTACCTCAACGCGGTGATGCGCCGACCGCTTGGCAAGCTGCTAGATCAGCTGGAGAACATCGAGGCGCAGCTGCAGAGCGGCAAGGCGGCGACGGCGATTGCCGGGCAGCCGTCCAACAACAAGAACATGTTTAACAAGGTAGTTGGGAGCTACGACTCCAAAGAGGTGCGCCGAGGCATCGAAGCTCTGCGCAAACGTGTGGAGAAGCACTTTGGCGACGCGGACGAGCCAACCCTGAGCCGCGGTCTGGTCAACAAGGTAGTCCGGGAATGCGAGTCGTTCTACAGCGACGTCGAGAGCAGAATCGGCAGGGTGACGACGGATGTTTATGGAGGAGACGTTCTTTTCGAGTGGCCAAGGGCAGACGTCAAGGCAGCATTCCGGTAGTAGGGCGGGATGGATGATGAGATATGATGAATGGCGAAGAGAGAATGCCCATGTGCATGTGCAAGCGCTCAGCATGTCCCAACAATACGTATAGCGGCAACCTTGCCATCATGTAGGGGTGTATATGAGCGTCGGTAGAGCAGTTCTGCTAGACGAGAATCGAGAGGGCGTTAGTCCGGCTACTTGGCTGAGTTGCGCCAACCAAGCATTGTCAAGGGGTTGACTGTTGACAAGCAACCCTTAGCCTACGGCGTATATACGTGTTTACAGTGCAGATGGTGTTTTCATTGCCTGGATGCAGGAATTAATCCTGGTGAGTCAGATACTGTTGCAATTGAAGTATGGCCCAGGGATAAGTTGCGTCATATGAAGGGCGCGGCAGTGCCCAAGGTACCTACCTAGTAGTCAATTTACGCGTTAGTGACAGCGCGTCGCGACACCTCCCACGAGCGGGAATCATCCCACCTGCGGCTGCCCGACCGACAGCTACGGTACCTAATCCTTTGGCAGATACCCTACCACTCTTATCTACAGTTGCACTCCAGATTCACCCCATCTCGATAATCTCCCGTCTTTCCTCGGTCGACAAACACACTTTGCTAACCCCCCCCCCAATGTCCCCGCGCAGCACCTGATCTCAATGCCACCGACTACCCGCTCCCGCGGCGTACCACCACCCAGCCGGGTCTACCACTCCTCGCCCCCCCTCCAGCAGGCCCAGTTTCGCCCTCGCCGGACCACCGTGCGCACATACGGCAAGCGCAGGTCCAAGGGAGAGGTCCAGCGGCTGCGGCAGCAGACCCTGACGCAGATTGACTTTGTGTCGAGCTCGGCGCGGAAGCACGACGACGACCCCATAGTCCTGACGGATAGCGACGAGGAGGGGTTTGCGCGGGACAAGGAGAATCGAGACCCGCAGCAGGAAGAAGAAGAAGAGGAGGAGAAGGATGATAGAGACGAAGAGCAGGACCAGGAGCCGGTGTCGAGTGGCACGAAGCGCAAAGCCCCCGCTCGGTCGGCGAGCAAGCCAGCCGAGGCGCCCAAGAGCAAACGCAGACGCACGCTGGGCGACGTGTCGGCAACGACCAGGTCTACTCGAAAAAGCTCCCGACGCAGGACTCTGGGCGACTCCCCCGTTCCCTCGTCAGACTACCACACGCAGACGCTGACGCAGCTGCTCGGACCCAGGAAGAGTGCCCAGGACTCGGACGACGGGCAAAGCAACGGCAGCTTCGACGAGTGGCTCGGCGAGCCAGGCAGCCCAGGCCTCCCGTCCAAGATATCGGGGTCCCCCTCCCCCGCGCGATCAACCGTCGCCACGGAAAAGGGCGCATCGCGCGACGCGTCCGTCATCCCCGCCACGCCCGCCCGGCACATCCGCTTCGAGATCCCCTCGACGAGCCAGCAGTCCACGCCGGCGGCGTCCATGCTTGCCCGCTACGGCCCGCTGGGCGAGGACCCGTCACCGCTCAAGGGCCGGTCGCCCAACATCGCCGCCATGCCCGACACGCTGCCTGGCAAGCCGACGTTGAAGCCCGCAAGGTCCGTCACGCCGCGTCGCCCGCGGTTGCTGGTGGAGGATACGTACGCCACCGAGAGTTTGGGTTCTAGCTCGAGCCTGCCCCTGGAGACGACGCCCTCTCGAACTCGCGTGGCACGCATTGCCGAGGAAGAAGAAGGAGGAGAGCTGGGGATCGTGTCCTCGTCTGCTTCCCCATCCGAGCATGTCAGCACACCTACGAAGCAGCGGAGGAGGGGCAAGGCCAGCTCGGTCTTGGGAGAGCAGCAGGCGAAAACGCCGTCGCCCCTTGAGCATCGCAAGGCGGCCAAGACACCATCGCCGTACAAAAGGCGGACCACCCTCCTAGAGATTCCAGACTCGGATGAGGATGAGGATGACCATGACTTTGTCGAAATCGACGACGACGACGTCCATCCTTGCACCTCGCCTGGCTTCGACGCCGGTGCAGAAACCCAGATCGCCATGAATGCCGTCAGGACGCCAGTGGCCAGAACGTCACTCCGCCGCTCCGAAACCAAATCGTCCAACGACACCGCCCTCCCCTCATCGCCGCCCAAGGCCGCGCTGCCCACCGTGGAAAAGCGCCTGCGACGGCCCATCCACGCGCCCGTGGCCCACTCCACCCAGGCATACCCGGCCGAGTCGCAGCGCGTGCCCCTCGCCACCCTGCAAGGCTGGACGCCGGCGTCGGTCCGCACCGACATCCTGCTCCCCGTCGCGCCCGCCGTGCTCGACCGCCTCGTGGCCGGCGTCCAGGTCCACGTCGCGCTGCCCTTCAAGGTCCTGGCGCAGGTCGTTCGCTTCTGGCTGTTCGACGGCGACGTCCTGCGCTACATGGCGTGTCCCGCGCAGGGGGAGCCCACGCTGGACGGCAATGGCGCCTGGCGCTACCACCTCGGCCAGGTGTACGAGCTCAACAACCCGGTGGGAAGGGCCGACATGGTGGAGGAGGGTTGGATCGACGGCTCCGTCGGGCGCTACGTCTACCTGCCACCTGCCGTGGTCAGCCAGCTCCTGTGGAATCTCAGACACGCCATCTTCGACGACAACGAACAGCCTCCCGACCACGCCGGCGGTTCACCTCCGTCCAGCGCCAGTCTCTCGCAGCAGATCGAAGCACAGATTCAGAGCGACATGGCCCACTCCACGCAGTTCCCGACCTCGGACGGCATCCTTGTCCCATCCACCCCCGACGACGACGACGACGAAGAACAGGACGATGACGACCAAACCACTCCCACAAAGGCTCACCCACAGCCCTTCCGTTCATCACCAC
>KL660920.1:0-30975 GCA_000732775.1 Stachybotrys chlorohalonatus IBT 40285
AGGACAAGTTGATTCAGCTGGATACTTTGCAGGCAGAATCTGATAGTCGCAAGGACAAACCCCCCCTTCGATCTACGATTTCAGCTGCCTCAGATCCTCACCATCTGCCAAGTGGAGATTTGACATCACATCGCACTCCCTTTAACGTACTTAACCTCCAGAATAACCTTACGTGGCGTTCATCTATCTCGACTCACCTTTACTCATTTTCATTCCCGACTAAGCAATTCAGATCGAACTCCCCTTTTTAACCACCATCATGACGTGGGGTAAATCGTCATCAGGTGATACGTTCACCACCATAAGGTCGTAATTCTTACCAATTATTCTATATCATCACAGGCCCAACCCTGACTGTTTTGACCAGGCAACTCATCCCCCTTGTCATTCTCTTCATCGTCATCGTCGTCGGCAGCTGGGTAGGCTACCAGATCTACCTCAGCGTCACCCAGATGCAGAAGTCTGCGTCTGAGCGCATGGGCAAGAAGAACGTCGTCTTCACCAAGGACGGCGTCCGCGTGGGCGTCAAGCAGATCCGCAACGAAAATTACGTCGATGCCACGCAGAGCTGGGTAGTCAAGGCATGGAATCTCGGCAACGAGGGCAAAGAAGACAAGGAGACGGCAAAGTGAGTTTGTACCATCTTTGCAGTTGACGGTGATGGTTCGGCTGACGGCTGGCGATCCAGTAAGAAGAAACATTAGCCTGGTATGATGCCAACGCAATCACTGAAGGTATCGAACAGCAAGGCGATTTGAGCTGTCGCAGAGTTCATTTGGTATGTTGGAGAATGGAAATTGCCTATGCCTGTAGGGAGGAGCATGGATCTCAAACAACTGGCTGTTCACACGCTCTATGATGTGCGGTGGCTTCAGGAGTTATTCGGATGCGCATACGTCTCATGATTCATGAACATTACTCTGGTCTCGATTTTATTCGAAAGCTACAAGTAATTTTACGCCTTGTCTGATCCTTTCCTCTCCGCCCGCTACAATGGCTATGTTCCGCGTAAATTTATTTGAGTTCTGAGGGAGCTTCCGCCTCATCTGAAATAAAAACAAATCTTCCGAATCAACTCTCAGTCAACAACCGCTGTTTGAGTCTCCTGGTGTAGGAAAATACGTGGTGATCGCATCGTAGAGAAACAGAGCAGTTCCAATGCAAGTGCGCCTGCTTCGAACAGCATTCACCTTGGGTCCGTCGTGGACTTTGTAGTAATCCGCAAAACAATTTCTCGAGCTATCTGGCGGGAATTTGGGAAACTGTTCGTAACGTGTCGGTCGCTGCCCAGCGACATACATTATGTTCTGCCTGCCCATTTCATGCGTGACGCGCCCGCGGACTTCATTACCTAGTAACACACAATAGTCCGGGTGACCGTACTCAAGCACCATTAAAGATCGCAAATGGGTCGGAGAGAGGGCGATGAAAAAGAGGGGAGATTGGTTCTTGTGTGAGAGGCAAGAGAGATGGTCGTGTCAATCGCCGCATGATCCAATCAGATTGTCGTCGGTGGTGACGTTCGCATGGCTAATGGAGGAGTATATCTTGCGTTCGTCCCCGTTGCAGAGCTAGGAGATCCCGAATCAGCGCGCAGTGTGGCTTTGTGCACGACCGGGCTTTCCTTGTAGCCCTTGTTGGATGCCGTCTTCGCAGACAAAATGTTGACAAAATTATGAGACTCAGGGTAAGGGCTATTCATCAAACCGTCTTTTCGAATCAGCATGGATGGAATTCGGAGTTTGAGCTGCAAGTTTTCATGTTAGCTTCTATCATAGTCTTGTCCCGACTGATACTTCAAGGAACATACCTCGGCAAGCATGATGGCGTACTTGATACCAACTTGGGTGCCGATGAACATAAGCCGCCCCCTTGCCCATGCTCTCTGTGAATCTGTCGCAAAGTCCTGACCGTGGATCACCGTCAAAGGCCATGTGAGCCAGTAGCCCAGCAACCCCTTGAGTGCTCCTTCGTTGCCGCAGACGAACGAAGCAATGTTTGCCTTTTCAAGGAGATGTGGACGAGTAGTGAACCAGCCGAGTTGGAAAGGGACGGAGGCGATTATGTCGGTGAACATGTCCACACATGTTTTTGCCGCCGTAGCATACTCGGGTGTGGTACGGTAGTCGACCGGGGAGCAGACCCAAGCCGCGCAGCGAACAATCAGCGAGGACAAGACGACCCGCGCGCAACGAGCCATGTTCCAGACACTGGCAATCCACCAATCCTGGTAGGCATCGACGCGGCCTGGGAATACCTCGGCTTTGCTGTAATCGCCGTTGGGGACGTTGTCTTCCCAGGCCACTGTCTCGAACTGGAATTCCTCAGGCAGGGTTTGGAACCAATTGACAAGTTCCTGGTCCAATAGCTGACACTGGCGCATAAGATCGAGAATGATCTCGACATTCTGCGGGCTCCTGGTCAATGTACCCAATAATCGGTTGACCTCGGCTCTGAATTCCGCTGCCCGTAGGTTCAGCTTCTGGCAGGTCGCAGCGTGCTGGTTGTTGACGGCTTCCCCCCACCACTCGGCTCCCATAGCTGGTGCCTTGCCGGTCGAGAGAGCATGAATTATCAGTTGGGCGCGGACGGCAACGAAGAGCTGCATCCCCAGTTTTGTGCGCATCTGCTTGCGCCCCCTTGCTTTGGCGATTTCAATCGCACCTTCAATATGCGACCCCCAAGCCAGAGTACCCAGCTGACGGGCCGTCATATTCTCGTACAAGCCCATCAAGAGGACAGCGGCCAATGTCGAATCTTGCGTCGCAGTGGCGGGATCTTTCAATGCTGCAAACGTTGTTGATAATGCTTTCGTGTACAAACCAACGGCTTGTTCTTCAAAGTCCTGGCCAGGTCCGGAGCGGTTTCCAAGTGAGGCTAAAGCACAGGCCTCGAAGGCGTATCTGAAATGTTTGGCGGAGGTGTCGGACTTCAACAAGGCAGGGAGGAACTCCATGTAGCCACGAGACCAGCTTTGGCGAGGAAGCAGAACGAAGTTGGACACGAAATGGCATGAGGCCCGCTGATCGAGGGGCACCTGGGGCATCATGGGTACGCCCTGGCTATCGGAAGAGGAGCTGCGGTATAGGTAGGAGTGCAGGTCAAACGCGTCGGGTTCTTTATCGGACCTCCGGGCCAAGGCCATGGCTTTCTTGTTAGCTTTGATCGCTCGCCTCTCTGTAGCTTTCGTCTCGTTTCTGAAGACGACATCGAACTCGTCTTTGTAGCCAGGGCATTGCCTCCGGGACTTTGCACACTGGTTGCAGGTAGGTTTCGTCTCATCGCACTGCCAAGAAGAAAGGCGTGATGAGTGAGCTGGCTATCATCGCAAAGACTAAGGAATGATGGAAATATCAACAAGACTTACCTTGATTCTGCGAGTTCTGCACATCTGGCAGCCTCTTGAGGGCTTCCCGCAATACACCATTGTGAGTTTTGCCAAGCGATGTCCACACTTGCGCTAAAGAGAATGCGAAGGATTTTGATACGGTGTCGGCTTTATCGACTGGTGTTTCCAAGAGAGAGCCGAGAGTAGAAGAAAAGAGTAAATCGGGAAGCGCGTAGGAAGAAGAGGATGGTACGCATGAGATATCACTTGACGCGCGTAGAACTGAATTGTGAGCGTCGAGGGACAAGTATCGTCAACGGCAGGCGAATGGCGAAATCACGAGTAGGCAAACCGGTCCACACAAGACAAAGTATGAGGTATGACCAACACGGACGGGTTGCGTGACTAGTCGAGGCAAGTATGCGAGTTCTGTCCGCTTGAGACACTGGCAGGTTGAAGACAAGAGTGACAGTTGGGGAGGCGTCTGTGGTTGTTCGCCTATGTCTCAGACTGAAGCCACGCTACAGTGAAAAGCCGACCTAAGGGTGACAAGTAAGAGGACCGTCGTCGAACCAGTCAGACAAGGGAGAAGGTCGAAGTTCAGTCCGCAGAACAGTAGTCGCCGTGCCGCTCGAGGTTGACTGGGAAAGGGACGACTCCACCCGCACACGAAATCGTGGGGATGGACGGCAACTAAATGGTGCAACCACAGGGCCCGCGGCCTGTCCCAGAAGCAAGCGAGGGAAAAGAGACGGTGCAAACTCCGGCTGCGGGTCGGCCATGTACTGTGTACGTACGTGGGGGCTAAGCGAGGGAGCGAAAGAGGTCGAACAACACAGCCCCGGCCACAAGCGATTTGCGTGTTTGTGATGGGTGAAGGAAGAGCGAATGAGTAAGGAGCGGGTGAAGTTGTGTCACCTCCGGAGATCGTCTACCACAAGGTGCTTACGGGGGTGGACCCCGCATAAATCTACAAGGGGGGAGGTACAGGGAAGGGCTGCTTGACAGTTGGACTTGGGCGTGCTAGGCCAACATCGGCTAGTTGCGATATCCCAGTACCCGTATCGTAGGCAAGCGGGCGGAAGGTGTTGACAGACGTCCCAGACCAGAGAATTGGCCTCAGGCGGATGGCCTCCTGCTTGGAATGCGCCTGGCGTACGCATAGTGTTTGCAGCTCATGTCTCGGGCTCGGCCGACCCGGAAGTCACCCACCCTCCTGGCTCTGGCTCTCTCCGTACGGCGGCGTCAGCCATGCACAGTGTCCGTCCGCGGGCAGCACCGCGTGCTTGGTACCACAAGGCAGGTTGGCAGGTAACGTGGGTTCGGCGCTCGTCAACAAGCAAGGGATGCAAATCCACCAGGGTTCCCATAGGCGGGCAGGGCAGCCTGCAAACGGCTCGAGCCCCGTTGGCTGGACTATTAGCTTGAAATCCAACGGGCCAGCCATTGCATACAGGCAGAGTCGCTAACAATACAGTACTGTTGGGGTACGGCCTGGCACCGCACGTTTGGAATGTATGGGCTGTGTGCATCGAGTCGTAGCAGAGCTCGTTTGGTAATTAGTAACCTCGCTAGCATTAATAAGAAGAAGAAAAAAAAAGAGAAGAAAAAAAAAAGTTTCCAAGATGGGCATCGACGCTGATGGAGAAACAGCGCTCAGACGGGCGATGAAACCAGGCTGCGTCGACATATTTTCCACAACAGGGGGGGGGGGGAGGTTGGCCATGTGGGGTTTGTTTGACATGGACCGTTTTACGCGTGGTGCAAGGGAAAAAAGGTGGTGTGAGCGTGTGTGCAGCGCGTGTGTGGCAGCGGCTGTTGGGCCAGGGCTCAATCTTCAGCAGTGGAGACCCGTGCGGGGCAGCCTACCCTAAGCCCCCCGAGCGGTCTCGACGCCGCTTGCGCCAACCACCAACCACCAACCACTACACAGTGAGTATAGCAGTCGAATGTGTAATCCGTTCAGCGCTGGCCGACTAGACGCGGCCTGCCAGTCCGACACTAAACCTGCCGATGTTTCTGCCGACTTGTACCAGTCCCTCCCCATTGGATCCCACTAAACTTTGGCCTCGCTGTCTTGAGTGGGGTGTTGAGGGCTAGCGGTCCATCATGCCAGGTCCAGGGGCTTCGATGCTTTCCCGCCAAGCCCCCTGTCAACATCGCACTTCTGTCCTGTCTGGTCATGCCGTTCAGACTTGAGGACAAGAGGTCGATGGTTGAGAAGCGTGCTCCTTCCTTGCCCGTAGAAGGATCGATGCTTCTTCTGCCCTGTGGAGGCTTTGCAGAGATCGGTGGGCAGGATCCACCTATTGAGTCGATCTTCCACCCTGCTCTTGGGCGCAGTCGGTCAACCTGGTCACTGTCAATCTTACCCCATCCTCCATCCTGGCAATGGTTTCGTCGCCGATATTCACTGTATGAATATGAATACCCGTAGAGCTCCCATGCACACACTCTCTCATAGTTGTTACGACTGGCCCAGCGGAGGCACTTGTCGCTGCTCTGAAATACTCATATCGCACGAGGTCCCCTGAAACGACGACAACGACAAGAGTGACACAGACCGGAAACGGATTCGACGGAAACCACACATTGGGGCTTACATGTCCAACAAAAGGTCCTGTACCAAGCCGCAATCTCTACAACGCCATGACTGACAGCCTGCAGACCCCAGCCGCGTACTACGACAACGTTGCTACTCACCTGGGCCCCCAGGCAATCTCGCCATGTTTCTGTTACCTGGTAGCCACGCTTCATCTGACAGCTCATATGACAGTTCGGAATAAACTCGCTTTACTGTCTCTCCAGAACCCCCTCAATAACTGTTCAGAAGAACGAAATTCTCGCGTTGCGGCAATGTACAGAGAAGGAATACCTCGGTCCGCACCCTACCCCTCATGACTTACCTCGGCATGGTCAAGGCGAGACATTCTCAAACGGTTGGCGCTATAGTAGCTTGCATGATAGACTAGAACACAAACGAGAAGCTGCAGAAACTACAGCACCCCTTAGGTCCAGTGGGTGGGAGTTGTGGAGTTAGCCACGCATCATGTCCGTTTCCTAGGACTATAATGCGCATTACTTGGTTGAATGGAGTCTTCTCGCATTGTCTGACCCTAGAAAACGTTTGCGACGGTGTCGCGTTGTGCCTCTCTGTCCATTTACTTTCTTTTATATATATATACACATGAATAAGTAACACGTACTGAGCGTCTCATCACTATGTGGTGGTGAGCAACGTGTGTTAGCAAGCTATCAGAATTACTTTCAAACATCTGTCTTTCTTCTATATGTCAATTCCAAAGGGGGAAAAAAGTCAAATGTTTAGCTACCATGGGCAACTATGTTTAAGCCGAAGAGCACACATATTGAGGTACTCCCAGCACAGGCTTGTCCTATAATAAGAGAGCCCTCCCAGCCATGCGACATAAGCGATGCCCCATGCCCGAAAGTATGCATTGCGTGTCACTCCTTTTTTTTTCCTTTCTCAACACCCACACGCTGGAGAACCGGGTATACGAGCAAGCGTAAAGAATCAAGAGAAAGGAAAGCCCAAATAACGTCCACCAAAGAAAAAAAAGCTAGGAACATTGACGGGAAACCGAAGCGGGTTGCGGGGAAGTAACAGGAAGTAGGACAGTTGTCAAATATAAATGAAGATGCACCAGCTCAGAGAAGTTCTTGCCCCGGCTGCGTCGTCATGGGTCAGCCAGAACTTGCCAAGTACACCGAATTGATCTTCTCGCACCAGCTCTTGAGGCCATGTAGGCTTCAACCAAGAAACCTAGGCATTCGTACTAGAGACCAAAGCATAGCAATGCTGAGGTACGATCCACGAAATTGGGTACCGTACCAACCATCTCTCTTGCGACAGTTGAGCCTGTCGTTCACTTCTCGAATATAGAGCAGAAGGCCATGATCGAGAGGTTCCTGCACGAGCATATTTGAAAGACATGCGTCTTCAGCGGACTCAGCCCTCGAACAGGCTCGAAACGCCCTCCAGCGCATCAGGCGTATTTCGCCTCTCGCCGGTGATTGCTCCGGTTCTCGCCGCGCCTGGGCCGGTGGCCGCAGGGTCATTCATGAATTCCTGTGCCATTTTGCTCCGGGCCCCCTTTTTCGTTCGCCCGAACCCACTGCTCTTGGGCATTTTGCCCATTTCAGACACGCTGACCCCCTTCAAATCCTTAAGCAAATCTAGCACAACCGCCCGTTGTTGACGAGTGTGCGAAGCGGGCCTGGACATAAAAACGGCCAGGCGGTCCAAGTCGGCCACGTTAACATTCGGCAAAGACATCAAGACGTCTTTGGGCGTGGCGGAGATAGGACCGTAGTAAACAATGATGCTACCAATCAGAGACGCCAGCTCCTTCTGTACTTCCACAAAGTACGGTTCGTGGAAGGATGTGATGCAAGCCTTGAGCACATCTAAAGAGATATATTCTCGGATGGCCGCGGCAGCGCTCGGCGGCACCGTCCACACGTCAGCAGCCTGCGGTGCCGTGCCGTCTCTTTGATCCTGTGGCGGCTTTTTACCGGTGTTCCCTGCAAACTCCGGTACGAGGGAAATGAAGAGTCGAAGGATCATGCTGCAACACCTTGTATCCCTCATACGGATACCGTGAGTGCAGAACAGGAGCAGTGGCTCCACAATCTCCTGGTGCATCAAGCAGAACTTCCGTAGCGAAGGGTAGCCTCCCTGGGCCTCCTCGTCTGCATTTTCACTGCTGTGCGCTCTTGACTGCAGTGTTGGAGGATCTACGAGAAAAACGTTAGCTAGTTTGATAGGGGGTGGTCAAGCGACGTACTAGGTTTGGTTGGATCAAGGAAATCCGCCACCATAACAACTGCTGTATATGTGACTTGACGAAGAATGCTTTCTGACTTCATCTCTTCTTTAAGGGTTGCCTCGTTGTCAGTTGCAACCATTTGCTGCTGTTCTGCCTTGGCCCATTCCCCGTCGATTTTGGCATCCATCTGCCGGAAACAAGCCCCGAGTAGCTGAGGAAGGAAGTGCTCCCTATAATCGACGGGACAGTCGTCAACGAGGTACCTGACTAGGTTGAGAAGGTTGCTCTGCTGATGCGTGGACAGCCAGATGGAGTCGGCAAAGAGGGCCTTGGAGAGGGGTGCTGAGAGGCCCTCGAAGCCGTAGAATTGCATTTCAAGTCGGCTCATGCAGTAAATGATGGCGTATGCCGTCTCGCGAACGAATCGTACCGAGCCACGGATCGTCGACGCCAGGCCCTCGACCGTGTGCTTCTTGTCCATAACCCGTGCATAGAAATCGTCTTTGCTGCCCTCTGATATCCCTGCCTGCCAGAAGCGATCGCTCAACACTCTGCTAACCATGCTGCGCATCTCTGGTGGTAGATCAGCCCAGTTCTCTGGGTTGTGTGAGGCATGGGCGTAGCTGAACGCACGGTCAGAGAGTTTCAACAGGCAGAGCGGGTGGAAGTATTTTCTTTTACCTTAGGTATTCCAAAAGGTCGGCAAGAATATTGGAAAAGCCTTCTTGCCAAAGGGCGTAGGAAGCCTGGAATGCTGGTGAGGACTTCTCCAACCTCTCTACCGAGAAAGCCAAAAACGACTTAGTAGGCCGTAGTGGTAATTGCTGAGAATGGTCAGCCATTTTGAATCTTGCAGTTGTCTTTGTCTAGGGGGATCTGCACCTTCTGACGTTCCTCCAGTTCAGCCTGTAGTGCCATGCCTTCATCATCAAGCGCGCAAGAGCCCCAATCCTGAATCTCATGTGCACGACGTTTTGCCAAGTATTGCTGCGCCCTGTCCAGGGCCAGAAACTCGCAGAAGTTCGAGTAGGATTTGAGTGATGATCTGACGTTCTCCTTCTGCCATTCGGCTTTAACAGGATCGATGAACTCGCGCAGTTTTCGAACCTTTGTCTCCGTGTCAACCGTGTTTGCTCGGTGTCTACTAATGTTAGTATCGAGACGGCGAGGCTGCCCACAAGTCTTACATGATCAGGAACAGAAAACTTCTGTAAGCCAAAGATCTCTTGTCGTCTAAACTCCCAGAAGCCATCATTTCATTCACCCGGACCTCAATCTGGTCGTATACACCCTGTATTCGAGTATTAGTCACTTTTCCGTCGCTCATGTTGGTGCGATTGCTTACTAGAAGGTGATCTGGCATCTCGGAAGCCAAACGCTGAAGTTCAATCATGCTCTCGCCCTGGAGATCTTTGATAGCATCGTTGTAGTTTCGGTATTCAGGCTGTAATGCTGGCCATGTCATCAGGATATGTTCCAAAACCTTGAGCATAAAACCCGCATTCTTGTTGAGAGCAGTAGTAGAAAAATAAACGAGCAATTGTAGCGTCCTCTTCCTGATAAGAGGGTCCTACGTAGCATCTGTAAGTATGAGCAAATAAGCGCTAGAAAGGGACCATACTTCAAAATTGGTTTCCAGAAGCTTATTACACCATGATTCTAGGTTGCTTTCTAATTCGTCCCCTCGTTGTGCCTGGGAAAATGTCAGATATAGAGTCGAAGACCTACGGACCGCTGAACCTACATGTTCTTGCTGATGATGCTTTCTCCATTTTACGTAGCCCTTCAAAGCTGCCTCTACCACTGTGCAGTGGGAGTCTGCTCTCAAGACTGGCAACGAGTGTTTCGAGTAATTTTGTTCTATATCATTAGCGGCTGTAAGATGTGCAAATTACATGTCTCACTTACTGTCCATAGGAGGCTGACCCTCGTAAAGATTTTGAAGTATGTGTTCGGTACGACCAAGGATGTGTGCAATTGCGTCCACGAGCTTGAGTTGCACGATTGCCTCAATAACCTGGGAGCTGTATCGCCGATAGTTGCCTAGAAAAGCGTGACGCTCAGGCAAGTTGTCTGTGTCTTCCAGGAGAAAGAGCAGGGTAGGGTCAGATGTATCCTGAGGTAAGTTCTCGTAGCGCACCAGCCGCGAGCTGCATGTCTCGAGCAACTGAGCTATCATGGAGGAAACCATGTCGCTTGGGCCAATATGCCGATTAGCCAAGAGCCTAGTCCACGTAGAGAGGACAGGAATAGACACAATCAGACTCTGGCTTTGTACAACCTGCACAAGAAGTTGGAGAAATTCTGTGCGGGCCACGTCCATGGGAAGCTTGGTGAACTTTCGTTCGAAATAGTCGCCGAGACATGACAGCATCTTGAATACGTTAGCAAAGACGCTCCAATAGTTTACCTCAGCATGGAGGGTCTCAGTTGATATACCTCTGAAAGTTTCTTGAGATTCTGGTATTTATCTTCATCGATATCTTCGGGGTCAACCGTGGACCATTCGAACAATCCTTTGCAGAGTTCGATGGACCGATGGCTATACATGGGCACAACCAGCTCCTGGAACTCCTCGTCGGTAAAGTTGGCGCGGCAATAAAGGGCGTGGAGGGCTTCCAAGGCGGCCTGGGGCATGTTAGTCGGCTTAGCACGAGGGGCTGAGACTGATGTTACCTTTTGAACCTCAACAATGGGTGAGGCGAGGCCAGCACACATGGCATCCACGCACCGAGCAGCGGAGACGGCCTTAGGAATGGCCCACGGCATGAGAGACAGAAGTACGGAGAAGCCCTTGATGGTACACGACTTGACCTCTTCGTTTTCTTTGGCGTTTGCATTGACACACAAATCGAGGAACGCAACGAGCCGGGAGAGCCACCCTTCGTGACCATGCCGGACCTCTGGCCCAGGCTGCCTGTTGGGAAAGGTATCGACTAAGACCGCTGAAGGCGTGAAGATCTCGACACATGCCTTACTAAGGACTCCTTCCCTCTCAGCTACCACGGTGTCGTCCCCAGTGAAAACTTCATCCGAGAGTGTCTCCAGCACGAACATGACAAGCTCCTTGTGCACGGCAGAGTCGGGGATCTGCCATAGCTGGACGAGCAAATCGTCCATGTCCATCCATTGAGCACCCCAGCATCGTTTCGCTACCTCAACCCAGAGCTGGGCTGTTTTGTTGCGCAGGTATAAAGGATCGTCCCTCGATACAGCTTGGCTAAGCTCCAAAACCCATCCCCGCAAAGCAGCGGCTTGCTCTTCCGTATATTTAGACCACTGGTATCGAATGGCGTGCTCGAGGAGCGACAGCGCGTAATGCCGTACAACGGGGGATTGAGACTTGTCCGCGGCGAGTTTGTAGCCCTGGAGAGGCGCCTCGATCAGGTCCTTAACCTCCTCCAAGAAGATCTGCGCCTGGCGCCGGGCATCGTTTGTCGAGAAGGGGCTGTGCACGACCTCGAGCGCTTGGTGAATCTTGGAGAGAACATCGGCGCCTCCATCGCGTTGATGGCCGCTGGCCGGCAGAGAGCCGCCATTGGCAGACATGACGGGAAGTCGGGACCTATGGTCGGTAGGTGACGGCAGAGGACGGGAAGAAGGGCCTCGGGCAACTTCTATTAGCGAATGTGGACGTGGGGGAAGCGCTTCTCGTGAAGGATGCAGTGTTGGAGCGATGCATTGAAATGAGAGCCTTGAATATGCAGATTGTAGGTAAGCCACTTAAATCGGGAGGTGGGGTGTAAGTTGGCCCGGAACAGAAGCTGCAAGGCTTCGGGACGGGGGGGAGGGGGGGTTCAAGTGCCCAGGTTGAGAGCTGAGCTTAGATTGGACTTAATGCGACACCCTAGCTGGAACTGCACACCCAGCTTCCAGCGTCCTGCTTCCATCATTCCGACTGGGAGAAATAACTTTCATCTCCAGGACTCTCATATCAGCCAATGCTTTCGATGCGACGGATGAAAATTGGCCAAGAGACTCCCAAGTCCCGGTGGTATGCCAGCATGCGGATTGCCCCGCGCATCGTTTCAACAAAGAACAAAGACCCAAACTAACGTTCCTCCAAGGGTGAGAATTCCAGCATTGACTCATCATTGACCTCCTTCATCTTTTTCTGCACCGTGATGAGACTCGTAATCCCATATACATAGCAGCTTGTCGTAGAAACTGGTGGACACGCATCGCAGCACATCCCTGTCTGCACGCCTAGCAAAGTCCGATCCATAATTCATGCTCTTGTGCTCTTCAAAGCGAGCCAATACGCAGCAGGTCCAACCACTATCACGAGCATGTCGCACTCTTACAATTCTCGCTCCAGCGTGCATACAAGACGCCAATACTCGAATGTCCATGGAACTTCCGCTTGATGATCGACAATCAATCAAATCCAGCCTCCAGACTCCTCCTCCAAGTTGGATATCCGCCACTTGCTGAACACGTTTCGCTCCGTACGAGTCATGGAGATCGTGAATCAGGAAGACACGCATGTGCTCATCATAGCTCCCGGTTATCACGACTCTGCTGCCCTCTTCGCCAAAAATGAACAGTGGCAAGATTGCAGTGACTCCAGCCTCGTGTTCCCTCCTCAAAACCACCGGCGCAAAGGGCTCTTCGGCTTGCGACGGAGAGTCCTCGCCGTCGTTCACGGAACAGCTAGTGTAGGAGAGCGCGGAATCGTCGCCGCCACAGTACACTGAGATCGGGCCCCGTTGCTCGCTTGGCGTTGGCTGCCCCGGCGAGAATGCTATGCTCCAGGCTTCGAGAGTGTTTCCAACTGGCAAATCCCTAGATGCTTCCATCTCGATCTCCCATTCGGAGCTGAGCTTGAGCAGTAATGCACTCCCGTTTGATGTGCTGACAGCAATTAGCCTTGGGAGGCAAGGATGCCAGGCACACTGTAAGAACAGGACATCATCGGATAATTGATCGTATCTGCTGGTTTTGAGATGGTGCAATGGAGCCTCAGCATCTCTACTTGGGTCAATCTTGAATACGGCCAGTGAGCCCGTGCTTGACACTACAGCCAAGATATCACCGTAGGCAGTGACAGGGTGGAATCGTATATCGAGTATAGCGGAAGGCTGCAGCACCGTTTGCACATGAGAACTGTGGGAAGTGATATAAGGCTTGTCCATTGTCCAGAAGTGCGATTGTACTCACAGCCGTTCCCCATTTATCTGAAAGACAAGCAGGCTTCCGTTCCGGCTTTGTGGTTTCCTGTCGTTGCCAGATTTTTCGTCTTCGTCTTGCTTTGAAATACCGTCTTCTTTTGTGCGTTGACCTTGCTCAAGATGATATGTACCAACCACGAAGTAGTCAGGATGTGCTGGACAGAACTGGATACAGCTCGGAGGCAGATCCAGGGTCACGGAGAGGGTGGATACAATAGCGTTCTTGTCCATTGTATGGTGTATATGCAAGATCGTTGTCTCGTTTCACTTGTCATTTGGCATGGGCCATTAACCGTCAAGAGCACAAATCAAGAGGAGTAAATAAAGAATTGAATCCAAGATCAGACCGAGTTGCCCACTGCGGGTCCCTCGCGTGGCAACCTGGACCTACCCGCGCCTCCCGCACCTTCCACACCCGTAAGTAATTAGCCTGCTAGTCAGCTGGATCACCCGAGACGTCAGGAATCAATCAACGATTTTGCCATGAAGCTTCAACTACTGGCATTACTATGGCTTACCCGAGTCAGTACATGGGGAGTGATCTTGTAGAGGGAATGTAGGTATACGTCCTCTTTCAGACTTGCTGACAACCCCCATGTTCCCAGCCCAGGTTTGCTTATATCAGGCCTATCTGAACCTTGGCCCTGAATCCCTGGCCACCTCCAGTACCTGCATTCATTGGTTTCCATGACGCCGCTTGTGCCGGTTGCAATATTTCCACCAGGACCCTCGGAGTTCCCAGTACTTGCCTAGCCCCCCCCGGTGAACGTCTACATGCTTCTTTGATGTTTCATGGATAAGTTTGCGTCATCACCGCCGGCTCACACGAGATCATCCTAGAAACCATGGGCAAACAATATGCAACTACGCGAGCTTCAAACACCATCCCTTCCGTCTTGTCATAGCCCCGAATAATTTCCTCATTGCAACTGCATGACAACAGCTGCATGCCATTTCGATTTTGCCTGATCCCTGTTATCGGCCATGGATCCTGGTGATTCCGATTTCTATGGTAAGCGCGGCGTTTCCAAGGTGGTCAATGGAAGGCAACCACCGCTAACGCATATTCCAGGCGATGAAGAGACTGCGTCGGAGCTGCAGGCCAGAGTTGATAGGCTCGATGTCGAAAAATGGCGTCAACAGCACATGAATTACCCAGATAGACCCCAACGCCGACCCTCTGTACCTGCCAAGACATCTCGACTACACAATCCTTATGCGAATGTACCTTATGCTTGGCACTTAACCGAAACTGTGGACGATTTTCTGAAGCGATTGCCTCCAGCAACGACAGATGTGTCTGAATCTGTGCCATGGATCTTCATTTGTAACCCCTACATACCTCGAATGAAGAAAGAAGATGGCGCCAACCAGTCCATCAAGGGAAGCGAGGACGAGGCACCACAAGAAGACGGCAGCAAGTTGTTTTTGGTCATAGAAGGCGGCATGGAAAGACTCGAACTGACCAAGTCCTTCATTGACGGCCTGAGTAAAACAGGAAAAAGTAAATTTGCGATTGACAAGGAGGCTCGTCTCGAGCGAAGAAAGGCCGCGGAGGACATCCTGAATCTCGCCCATGCCGCAAAAGTCCGTGCAGGAAAGGTCGTGACCATTGATCTGATACTAAGAGCTGGCGACTAACTCGATCGAATAGTGGATGCTGTTTTGTTCCCTCCAAGAGGTCAACGAAGTATGGAGCATCGTGGCCAAAGCGACTTCAAATAATGAATTGGGTATCGCGGCCAAAGTTGCTCCCCGTGATAGAAGCCAAGATGCGCGAAGGGATCGGTTGATATGTGTGTACACAGTCGACTTCAGGGACAAAGCCGATGTCGGTCGTGTTTTGCGAAAACTGCGACAGCTGAAGCTTGTTGAAGCGCGTGGCCGGCCCATCTTCTACAAACCAGGTGAGCAGGATGGTTCTGAAGGCTGTGAACCAAGCTGACGTTTGGCTGAGATGCCTATACGTATATTGGAATATCGCATGATAATCCGTGGGGTTTGAGAGCATCGATTTATAGCTCGACGGATGTGTTCCCAACTTCTTAAGGGTTCATCCGGCCAAGACAGGTTGGCTTTCGCGCTCAGGGGGTGCAGGACTTGAAAGACACTCAGCCCCAGTACAACGTGAGACCTGATGACGAACGAAGTCCATCATGTACGTTGGCAGGGCGTATATCACATGCATACATGAAGTTTGTACCAACGTCACTGGGCCATTGACGTTCAGTGTAATAATGTAGATATGCAACATTTGCTGACCCTTGTCCAAATATCGTGATTCCAACGCCGTTTGCAATGCTTTCATGTTGAAACATATATCATTTCTCCCTTTCCAGCCGTCGCTCAAAGAAAGTCAAACTTAGACCCCGTTACATATGAAACGGGGGGCAATAGTCGTTAGAGAATTTGTCCGTCCTCATCTTCGGGAGTTGTCTCTGGGTCGTACGGTTTCAAAAGCAGAACCAGGCGGTATGCACTATTACCATTGAGATAATATCGGTGAAGTTTCTTGGATCTTAAAAATCCAAGACGTTCGTACAGTCGCATAGCCGAAGCATTCGTCTCCTCGGTCTCAAGGACGATCTCGTCTGCGTTTCGCTTAGCCATGGCCTCGATCGACTGTTTTACGAGCGCGGTTGCGACGCCGTGGCCGCGGAATGGAGAGGCGACAGCCAGCATGGCGATATAACCTCTCCGAGTTGGAGGCGAATGAGAAGAATGAACCTCCAGCTTGCAGATAATCACCCCGATGAGCGATGAATCCTCCGGATGGAGGGCCTGGTGCATATTAGTTTCGGGTGGACACGTGAGCAAGCTGAGAAGCAAATGGCTGACCATGAAGCACAGGTGCGCCCACTGACACAAGAAATAACGATACACATAGATGCTGTACGGCTCGCTCAGATCCTTGGAGATAAGCGACCGTATGGCTGGGAGGTACCGCGCCTCCAAGGCGTGCTCATATCGGACATAATGCAGCTCTGCAGGTAGAGTGTCCCTCTGGCTCAGCTCCATGTTTAAGGCCTCAGCTGCGCGTGTGAATTTATGCAGGGTAATGAGATACAGGAACACTGAGCCAGAGCCCGGCGCCTGGTGGTCGTCGAAGCGGGGGTGCGGCGAAATGCACGCCGTCGATAAATGCCCGGCGAGAGGGTTGACACAAAGATTGACTCGGATGGCTACCCGCACGATGTTGTTGCCGGGTTCGAATGGCGACAAGAAGTAGGGTTGCTGCTTCTAACAAGTGGTTCACAAAAGACAGGCTGCCGCTCTATATATGTTCGCGACGGGCCAGTCTTGCTTGACTCACGCTTCTTGAAGTGCGCAACCAACGGATGAGGCTCAAGCAAGGCTGGCTGGCTCACAGCAATCCACTGCCTGTCTGGGCAGGCTGCATGGGGACCTGGGTGTGGGAAGCCGGGTGGGCTGCTGTTGCCTTACGACGAGCCATACGGGCCTAATGATGCCGGAATCACATGCAAGCGCTGTCAACTGGAAAGAATGCTCACCGTTGGGATGCCCCTCCTACCCTCCCATTGCGACTCCGGCGCACAAAGTCCCCGCCAGGACAATATGAGGGACTTCGGCCGAGTTGCGGAATATAATGAGACCAGAGCAAGGGTTCAGCCAGGTCGGCCGCGCTTCAGCCGACGCAAAGTGTCAAAATCCGGCCTTGCCATGCACGCGAGAGCCTGAAATGCTTGGTCCGGTTAGATGCCTAGTGGGGTGGTTGAGATAGGCCTCCCCGTTTTCCTTATCCTTGACGTCAGCCCTTGCCGTACTTCAGAAGCAGTGTCCCAACCTGAGACGGCACGAAAGTGACTCGTGCTCCTTGCTGAGGTACCCGCTAGCACATGCTTGGCTCTATCCCGCGGCTCCTCTCCATCATCTCCTGATCTTCAAGGATCAGCCGTCTGAGGAAGACCTGAAGCAAAGGGCCCGGCTGACCTTGCCAGGCTCCAAGCTCTACACCAAGCCTGCGCCCTTTTACCCCAGCTCCGTCACGTACAACCGTCTCCTTGCCACATTCCTTCGACAGCCTCCGCCGACCTTCTTCCCGCTACATCCGACGGCTGCGATACTCCTCAGCCCATCACGTTGACCGAAATTCTCTCGGTCATGGCAACAACCATCCGTCGTCGTGTCTTGCGCGAGGCCGAGAGCTCCGATAGCCAAGGTGCTACAACAGAAAATAGCCCTGCAGATCAACTGACGACCCATATACACGTCGTCGATAAGAGCCCAAAGCATCGCAAACGTGGCAATGGCCTAATCTTTCTGCTCGGCAGTCTATTTGGCATTCTCGCCGCTGGTTTCTTTGCCAAGAGTAACGACCTCATTGACTTTCCTGAAATTGGCGACTTGAGCATGGACAGTTTATTCGACGTCATGCCTGCCGCCCTGGTCCGGGATATGCGGGATATGGTACAGGGCGAACGAGATTTGACGGATTCCTACGACTCCTTCTCTGTTGGGCTAAAGGCGCGGGCCGAGGGGCTAGACGCTCAGCACCCGATCATCATGGTGCCCGGTGTTATCTCGACAGGGTTGGAGTCCTGGGGTACCGCGAACATATCAAGACCTTACTTTCGAAAAAGACTCTGGGGCAGTTGGACAATGATGCGAGCACTAGTTATGGATAAGGAGAATTGGAAGAGACATATCATGCTAGATAAGAAGACCGGTCTAGACCCCCCTTTGGTGAAGCTTCGCGCCGCCCAGGGTTTCGATGCATCCGACTTCTTCATTACAGGCTATTGGATCTGGAGCAAGATCCTCGAGAATCTAGCGACTATCGGATACGATCCAACAAACTCCTTCACAGCCGCCTACGACTGGCGGTTGTCGTACGGCAACCTGGAAGTTCGCGACCAGTTCTTTTCTCGTCTCAAGTCGTACATCGAAACGGCTGTCCATACCCAAGGAAAGAAAACGGTGATTGCATCTCACAGTATGGGGAGTCAGGTGATCTTCTACTTCTTTCACTGGGTAGAGTCTGACCTGGGTGGACGCGGCGGCTCAGATTGGGTGGAGCGCCATATTGACTCTTGGATCAACATCAGCGGCTGCATGCTTGGCGCTGTCAAGGACCTCACGGCCGTGCTCTCGGGAGATACGCGAGACACTGCACAGCTGAATGCCTTTGCCATCTATGGGTTGGAGAAGTTCTTACGCAAGGATGAGAGGGCGGAGCTCTTCCGCGCCATGCCTGGCATATCCTCGATGCTTCCAATTGGCGGAAATGCCGTATGGGGAGATCTGACGTGGGCTCCAGATGACCAGCCGGGACAGGTGTACTCGTACGGGTCGTTCCTCAACTTCAGGGTTGGCTCGAACTGGACCACTCCAGACCGCAACTTGACCATGGAGGAGTCCATGCAGTATCTGATGAACACAACGGAAGACTGGTATCAGGACCAAATAAAATCAAGCTACTCCCATGGCATAGCCCATACGACCGCTGAGATACAGGCAAACGAGAAAATTCCTTCGAAATGGGTCAACCCCTTGGAGACTCGACTGCCTAATGCCCCTAGCCTCAAGGTGTATTGCTTCTACGGCGTGGGTAAGCCCACCGAGCGCGCCTATTACTATCGCGCTCCCGATCAGCCAACATTAACCAACTTGAACATCACGATCGACGTCGGCCTCATCGAAGGGCCGGTGGATCATGGAGTTGTTATGGGCGAAGGAGACGGTACCGTGAACCTCCTAAGCACGGGATATATGTGTAACCGTGGGTGGCACATAAAACGATACAATCCGGGAGGCGCAAAGGTGACGGTGGTGGAGATGCCTCATGAGCCGGAGAGATTCAACCCCAGAGGAGGTCCGAAGACGGCCGACCATGTCGATATCCTGGGACGCCAGAACCTGAATGAGTTAATATTGCGAGTTGCCGCCGGCAAGGGAGACACCATTTCTGACTACGTGGTCAGCAACATCCGCGAGTACGCCGCCAAGGTGAGAGTGTACGAGGAAGAAGAAGAATCGGCCGAGGGGGAAAACGACGAGTCATAGAGTGACATCTCTCCTCGTGGCTTTTATGTCGACGCAGTGCTATTTATGTTTGGGATTTGGCGCCTGGCCTGGTGGATATGGCGCGGGAGAAATTGGTTAGAACATGTACTTTTCCTAACGTGTTATACCCTCGGATGAACATAGAGTAATGGAAGAACTGAAAATCAACATAATATTCCTTGAAACGAATGTGCCATGAGAATTTGAGCAGTTCCCACGTGTGGAAAAGCTTGTGCAACACCGTCACTGTCAATCCCCCCGCTGTTACCGAACTCCTGGGGCCGTCGGTCGCGGTTACAGTCGCAGTGGTGCGCCTGGGAGACCCACTAATTAATTGGGCTTTGCCTTAGTTCAAACTCTTACTCGACAATGGCATGAGGTCACGGCGGCACCTTCTTCAATCGTCGGGCGTTGCTGTGCCTCCAACCAACCCCACTAGATGTATCATCAACCTGGCCCATCTGCCTTTCCCACCAGCTTCGCTGAATCTTCCTGCCTCGCCATTTCGCCCACGTGGTGGTCATTATCGACCCTGGCGATGCGTCCAATACATGGGTAGCAGCTTACTGTCCAGCGATCACTGACTCTTCTGCTGCTTATTATTGACATTGTATGCGCCTACGAGACCAGATGCATCGATTGCCCGACCGTCCACTAGCGAGCAGACATGGCGGAGTTCGTCGAGCACCCTACAAGTCCTGAGAATGAGGAGTCCTTCTGGCAACGTGAGCATCGCCCTCACCTGCATAAATGCTGGGATAACAAATGGCTGAACGTGTACAGAGCTGGAAGCCTGCATCTCCCTCCAGTGCGACACGCACGAAGCTATCGACAATGCATTGCGCTCCTGGTTGGACGTGGCGACGAAATTCCGCGATCTCCTCGAAACCCAAGACGAGATTGCGGTATGCGCTCGCGTCCTGATTGAATGCAGCTTTTATCGAGAAAACAAGGAGTATGCCCGTACGCAGATCATCCACAGCCTCCTCCAGGAGGACGAGACATCTTCGTTGCACGCCATCGCCAGCCTCTTGCTCTTCGACGGCCTCGACGACGAATCGATCTTCCCTCGCATGGTGGCCGAATCATGCTTCCCTAGGCTTCTAGAGCTTATAAAGGGTCGTCGGGACGATGACCCGCGCCTGCAGCGCTTGTTGTTGCAACTAATGTACGAGATGTCGCGTATTGAACGCCTACAAATTGAAGATCTACTGCTTGTCGACGACGACTTTGTCCAATCCCTGTTTCAGCTCATCGAGCACGTGTCCGACGACGCTCAGGACCCCTATCATTATCCAACAATTAGAGTTCTGGTATGTTCGAAGCTCTCCTGGGACGCTGTGACCGTGGTGCTAAAACGGACTGGTAGCTAGTACTGAACGAACAGTACATGCTTGCATCGACTGATTCTGTCACCGGTTCCGAATCCCCCACAACGTCGTTGACGAACCGAATCGTCAAATGCCTTAGTCTCAACGGGCCGTCATTCCGCACGTTCGGCGAGAACATCATACTGTTGTTGAATCGAGAAACGGAGACATCTCTGCAACTGCTGATATTGAAGCTCTTGTACTTGTTATTCACCACGAAAGCGACATACGAATACTTTTACACAAACGACCTGCGAGTTTTGCTTGATGTCATCGTTCGGAATGTTATGGACCTTCCGTATGAGAAAATATCACTGCGACACACATACTTGCGCGTGCTGTACCCCCTACTGGCACACACGCAACTAAGGCACCCACCTCACTACAAACGAAATGAAATCTTGCGAGTACTCCATCTTCTTCGAGGCTCCCAGAACGCCCATTTCGCGCCTGCAGATGAGACGACGCTACGACTGGTAGGCCGTGTATCCAAGGTCCCTTGGCTGGAGGACGAGGAAAAAAGCCGAGAAGGTTCGGGAGAGAGTGAGGTAGCGCGCAAACTGATAGGCATAAGCTTGACGCGCAACGATTCCGACAGTAGCATCAGTGTCAGCGATGTCGCAGCCGTCATGGAGAAGCCCGGAGTCCAAACACCTAGCCGGGCAGCAGAAGCCGCTGGAAGCACGGAAATCGAAACGGCATCTCAGGAAGAAGTAGCCGAGGCTGTCAAAACCAAGAAACCGCTGCCTATGGTACCCAAACACCGGCATGGTATTCCATTTACACAAAAGGCTCCCCCGCAGTCCCCAGCTAATGGACACGGCAAGAGGGTGCCTCCCAAGGCACCTCCTCCGCGGCGATGGGGGCGGATGAAGAACGTGGAACACCCACCCGAGGAAGTAAATCCAGAAAATTGAATGCCTCAACCTGAGCGATATTCTGGTTCAGGCTTTTGCGTCTATATTTTGTGCACGACGCTACTTCCAGCTTGCATCTATTCGTGAAGGTCCAGCACGAGCAGATGTGACACATAATGCCGGCGTTTGGAGTTGCTTCGTCATCCGTGTTATTCTCAACAAGGACTTTGTCACCTACATGGCGTTCTGGGGGAGCCGTGAGTGGGGAGGATCTTCCCCGACACATGAATACAGGTACATATATACGCCTAATGTCATTGTCATTGCCGTTGCCTGAAGCTCCTTTTGCTACAGCCTGTTATCAGTCATCACGAACACAGTAGACAAAGGCATTAATGATTGATCCTATCGGCCGAGTTCCCGCTAGATCGCTCTACCTAGTTGGATCCTACTAGATCGTCGGACAAGACTGGATCGGGGACGCCGAAGCTTGTGAACCCGCAATATTGTGATCGACTGATCCCCGGAGGCCCGGCATCACACTGGACAATTGTGATGGGACTAGTGTGAACTCGGGCTAGCAGAGGCACGTATGCCACGGGACTTTGCGGACCCGGCAGTGCCGCTTGGAGCTCTACTAGGAGCCTTGGCTGATGAATTACATATGATTTGTTGGATCGAGCAACCAACGCCGATTTCCAGGAGACGAATCACTCGCCCAGCACTGTGCTTGCAGTCTTATGAGGTCAGAATGGAACAATGGAATGGTTATCAGAAGCCACACCCATCATCCATGGATGTGCTGAACTGTATATTTGCACGCACACGAGGTTCACAAGCAAGCGCACACGAAACGAGATCGTTGGTTTAAAGTTGGAGCCGCCAGCCAGTAACAAGTATTTGCGCATAGTTATTGGTGAGACAATATGTGCACCGTCAGCAAGACCCTATTGCTGAATCGGAATGTCGGTGCCAAGAATATGCCATTCTCTAGCATGTCATCGGCCCCCATACCTTGTAATGTACTGCATCAGAATTCAAATCCAGCTTTCCCCATCCATGCTCGGTGTGAGCAGGACCAGCAATTCGGAAGAATGGCACAACCGGAGAACATCGCTTGAACACATGTGATGACTTTCTAGTGAGTGTGTGTGACGTCATGCCAGACCTGAGTTAGCTGGCCAAGTCTGTGCTCTGACGCCATTGCGTGGCTTCAGGGTTGCTTGCGAACCCCACTTTCGGCAGCTAGGTGAGGTACCCAAAGGTACATGACGGCGCCGGTACGGCTGGTCACTCTTATTTTTTTTGTTGTCCAAGTCTAGCAACGACACCTGTTATGCGAAGGCAGGACCTTGGATCGCAGCAGACCTTCATGGAAGACACGGGCGATTAGTATTCATGAACGAATCGAACATGGAAGCAAAACGCTGCATGAAGGGTTGTCAACAGTGTGAGTTTTGGCCCGGGTTCGACAAGGGAGGGACCTAGATATCCCGAATGAAAGGCAGTCCACCCATGGAGCCGTCATTTCTTCTTGGGATCCCAGCATTTCAGAGAATATGCCCTTTTTCTTTTCGAAACGACGGGTTTCCCATCGTGCCCCCTTGACCATGATCCTCCCGGTGATCTGCAGAAGCTGCCCTAGCGCTCGGACTCTCCTCCACCTGTTGTTCCCTTGGTTGGAGAATCGGTAGTTGTTGGTGCCATCTGTATCAAGGCGAACCGGCTGCGGCAGGACATGCTAGCAGTTCAGGGGGGTTCCCTGTTGGCGGCAGTGCTTTTTCAGCTCGGCAGCCAAGCTCGGTGATCTTGGAGACTCAGGCTGTGTATTTGTACGCGTGTGAGTGGAAAGAAGGCATATGATGGTGCGCAGGTAATGTCCATAATGGGCCCTTGCGCACTGACAAACTTTCTTTCGGTTGCCTGAACAGAATTAGGGGTCTTTCTTGAGATAGGGGACCCATGCTTCCAATGTTGGATATTTGTATGATTGATAGCAACAGCATCATCGAAACCCCCTTATTAGCACGTTACACGATAGCGGTTGTGGTCGTAGTTCGTTCGCGTTGCTATACCGAAATGCATGTCTCTCAATACATTGCCTACAACTTCGTGGGGGTCTTAGATTGGTAATTAGCACCATGCCAGCTGAGCCCAAGAGCAAGGCCAGGCTTGCTGCCAGGCGTACCACAAAGTACCTCATCTCTTTTGGACGCGGTCGAACATGAAGTACAGATAGTGCTTCACCTTGAACCGAATTTCCGCATGTTGATGAACTTGAGCTTCTGTTTCAGAGTCTCGAGGTAAACGAGAGTCACCCAGTGCAGTAATGAATGCTTCGTGGCAGCGGTTGATACGTTGGACAAGTGTAGCTGATTCACGAGGTAGCCCATGGGTCACTGGCTCTGCGCCATGGTGGCTTGGCGGTCCTCCTGAGGTACCTGCCTCACCGTATTGCGGATCCCCTCTACCTACTGTGCGACCAAGTTCCCTGGGGACGCTGCTGGCTAGCAGATCTGCAATTGCGTCAACACCACGCCGTCGACTTCTCTAACGCTGCCGTTATTACCTCCTAACCCTTTGCATTTCCCGCACTCAGCCATTCTCCGGTCTCTCCCCCACCCCCCTCCCAATCGGCCGTCTTCTGTCATTTGTGCAAGCGGCATCCGAGAATTACCTATTACGTTTGTGCCTTTTAGGTCGGTTCCCTCCCGCCATGGAATTACCTCCTTCACAACAGCCCGGGTCGCAGGCGTCATCACATCGTTCCAACAACCCCTACCTGCAGCCACAGCAGCAGCAGCAGCAACAGCAGCAGTCACATAACTACCAGAACCAGCACTATCAAAGCAAGTACGACAACGGCGTCCCTCTACTCGCGCCCCAACCGCAACAGCACAACCAACCCGCTCTGGCCGGCCGCTTCACCGAGGAATGGGACGCGAGCCAACGAGGAAGCTCCATCATTGACGGTCATCACGGGTCCAACATGCAGCGCTCTGCTTCCGTCCGAAGCTTCAACGCCGGCGATGACCAGCAGCAGCTGGCTATCAATACCGATGCCAACGCCAATGGCTCCGCCAACCATCACACGCCGCACCTCCCTTCTCGAGGAAACACGCTCAAGAAGAAGAACTCGCAGCGACGCTCTGGTAGCCTAAGGCGCAGCGGTAGCAGGCGCAGCCTCCGTGCCGGCAGCGTCAAAAGCCTTGCGCTCAACTCAACGTCCGATCCGGATGAGATTCACAGCGCGTTCTACTGCCCCATTCCTACCTCGGGTAATCCGACTGAGGTCCTGTCTACCAGATTTCAAAGTATGTAACATGTCTTCAGCCCATGATGCAATCCAGCGCAGAGTCCCGAATCTGGTTTTGCTTCATCTTCTCTCCAAAAGCTAATTCATTTCCTACGTGGCAGCTTGGAGGAAGGTCTTGAAAGATCTCATTGCGTACTTCCGAGAGATCCAGACGCACTACGAGCACAGGGGCAAAAGCCTGCTCAAGCTGGCAAACGTTTCCAACAACATAACATCTCCGCCAGGTTTTCTTACCTCGGCGGGTATCGACGATGCCCTTCAGCTCCTGCGCAACTACAACAAGAACGCAATCGTAGAAGCCAACAAGGCCAAGGAGATCGAAGAAGATGTCATTCTAGCGCTCACAGGCCTGCGGAGCGACCTGCAACAGAAGATCAAAGAGATCAAGAACCTGTCCGGCGATTTTAAGAACTCCGTAGATCGGGAGATGGATGCAACAGGCAAGGCTGTCCGTGCCCTCGCTGATGTCCTGGGCAAGACTGAAGTGGACTCCTCGGCCACAACCGGCAGACAAGATCCCTATCTCCTACGGTTAGCCGTGGATCGCCAGGTGGACCGTCAGATCGACGAAGAGAATTATCTGCATCAGGTATGGACTTCGAGTCGCATTCACCTCGGTAGCAGGACATTCTTGGACTAATCGTGCATACGCAGGCATACCTTAACCTCGAAAATTCTGGGCGTGAACTGGAGTCCATCGTTGTCGGGGAGATACAGAAAGCATACAACGCTTATGCTGGCATCCTGAAGCGCGAGGCCGATAATGCCTACAGTGTCATTGACGACCTACGAGATGGGCCAATATCCATGCCCAAAGACCAGGAATGGATTCACTTTGTCACCCACGAGAATCAATTCGTAGATCCCACCATTCCCTTGCGGGCTGCAGATCAAATCCATTATCCTGGTCAGGATCACATTTCTGCTCAGGAAATTCGTGCCGGGCTGCTGGAACGGAAGAGCAAGTACCTCAAGAGTTACACAGCTGGATGGTAAGTCCTCTCCCACCAGCGCGCATGGCCTCGAAATCCATCCCACCGCCGTTGTATCTGACTAACGCTTGCGCCAGGTATGTACTTTCTACTACTCATCTTCACGAATTTAAGTCGGCGGACAAGGCGCAAGCGCCGATCATGTCTCTCTACCTACCAGACCAGAAGCTAGGATCGCACTCGAACGAGGGAGGATCCTCAAACAAGTTTATTCTTAAGGGGCGACAAACAGGATCCATGCACCGAGGCCATACTTGGGTTTTCCGGGCCGAAAGCCACGATACCATGATGGCGTGGTACGAGGATATCAAGGCGCTCACGGAGAAAACACCCGAAGAGCGGAGCCAGTTTGTCCGCAGCCACTCCCGGAGCCTCAGCCAATCGTCCCGACGGTCAGCAAGCAGTGACGGACTCGATGACGAAGAAGAAGACGAGGAACCCTTTTCGGCCAGCTCGCAAATCGATGTCAATCCGGCCCCGAAGCAAGACGCGATGTCCCGGCGGGCGCAACCAGGTGGGCGGTTTCCATCTGATATCCAAGTCAATGCACAGCGAGGCTTACAGGCCCCTCACTCGCCTTCTAGTGTAAGCTCTGGAGTCCAGGAGCCGGTTGCCGGTCCTTCAGGAATAGTTCCAGGAGCCCCGCCCATTGTGGCCAATACGTACGACTCTAGCGACCACCGCCAGGACGATGCGCAAGGATACGGCAGCAACAATGGAACAGCAATGGGTATGATGCCTTCGCAGGCAGCCGTTGCCAATCACGAAGCACAGTATGATGGCGTCAACCCCTACACAAGCGAGCCGTTGCAAGATGCCGAGCCTGCCTTGCAGTCCGCGCAGTTCCAGCAACCGCAACACTATGAACAGCCGCAGCATTATGAGCATCCGCAGCACTATGAACAGCCGCAGCAGTTTCAGCAGCAGCCGCAGCCCAATGGGGGATATTACGTGCCTGTAGGAGTGGTCGATAACAACTCCCGGGGTCAAACCAATGAGTTGGTCAACGACTACCACCCTGCGAGAGAAGAGCCGCGAACTCTCCAAGGGGCCGACTATCAGAACGGAGCAGCCACGACGGGATACGCAGACTATCAGACAGGTGAAGGTTACGACAACAACCAGAACAGAGGTGGAGCCAACTCCAACGTAATGGCCATCGAAACGGGCGGTTTCCCCAAGTCGGAATCGGCACAAGAGAGGGGCATGCTTCCTGTACAGGAAACAAATGCACCTGTGCCTGCCCCTCCACTGTCGCCGATGACAGCCGACACTTTGCTGAGTGACGACACCGTGCCCACGCCGGTACGACCGACCAACAGTACCGTGAGAAATGATAGTGTCAACACGATCTCCAATCTGCACGTCCCCGGTGGATATCCTAAGAGCACAGTCTCCTGATCCGAACTAGCGCCCACGCAGTCGAACGTTTTCTTTGCGTGCCTCTCCATTTTCTTGGGTAGCTGAACCCTTTTCATTCGTTGTCCTCATCTTTTTCATCTTTTTTTCATTTTTTTAGTTTAGTGTTTTGCGGTATCAACCACGGAGTGGCTGGTTGGTCTTGGAATTTGTTTTGTGTATAGGGTTAAGTCGGATCAGCACGGGACTGGACAGGAAGAGTGAAAGGCTACGGAGTGGTACCCGGCAAGACAGGATGGTTGTTGAAGGTGCTGCTGACGGCGTTTCTGTACATTGATATACCACCCTCGCTAGGTAAAGCTTGAATACATTGCATTTATCCGATAATACAGAGGCGTCGAACTTTTCCGGTCATGAGTTGTGAGGCGACATCTGATGATGGGCTGAATGCCAAATGCGTCAGGCAAGGGCATTGACTCGTAACTCAAATAAATGGCCGATTGTTGCGTCTCATGAAAGCAGTGGGCACGATGGAACATCTGGCTAAAGCATGACCCAGCAATACGCGGCATGTTTCGTCCTCAAAGCATATGTTGATGAGGAGGACCAAACCATCAATCGATCATGACAAGCCAAAAGCAGCACTCGTCCACTCCACACCTTAAAGTTGCGCAGTGCAACCTACTATACTTAGGTACATATTTCACTGCAGCCGCTCCGGGCCCTGCTAAAAGGTTAATCCGCTTTGTCAGCCTCGAGCTAGCAATTCAGCCAATCAACGCCCCACGTAGCAAGCTCTGCCGAACAGGCAGCCTCGAAAATTTCCACCCACCAAGATTGAAAAAAAAAAGAAGTGCTGTGCCGAATCGTCAACCGGTGATTGCAGACGAAGAAAAAAAAAGGCGACTCGGTTTCCCAGCAGCAACGACACGGCTCGCCGCGAAGTGACTACTGATAATAGACCAATTGCACTTGAGGAACTTTGAAATGTCGTTTCGAGGCGGCTCGCGTGGCCGTGGCGGCCCCCGCGGCGGTGGTATGTTTTTTCATCTAGCTGCTTCCTGCGAGACTCGTCGTGTCCCTGCCGGACTCGTGTTCTCCAGGGGAGGGAAGCGAATGGCGATGTCCATTGGGCTTTGCGACTGATCTTGGACACAGGCCGTGGCGGATTCCAGCAGAGAGACTTCGGCCCCCCCGCGACAGTTCTCGGTACGCCTCCCGATCTCCCTCAAACCCTGGATCTGCATTTCATTTTCTAACGAGGAGTGCGCGGCGCGTGTAGAAATGGGCAAGTTCATGCACGCATGCGAGGGGGAGATGTTCTGCGAGTCCATCAACCCCAAGATCCCGCAGTTCAACGCGCAAATCTTCCTCGAGAACAAAACGGCCGTGGGCAAGGTGGACGAGGTGCTGGGCCCCATCAACCAGGTTTTCTTCACCATCAAGCCCTCCGAGGGCATCCAGGCCGCCTCCTTCAAGGAGGGCGACAAGTTCTACATCGCCGGCGAGAAGCTCCTGCCCTTTGAGCGCTTCCTGCCCAAGCCCAAGCCCCCGCCCGGCGCCCCCAAGCCCAAGCGCGCCGGCGGCGGCGGTCGCGGCGGGCCGAGGGGCGGTGGCATGAGGGGCGGTGGCCGCGGCGGCTTCGGCGGCGGAAGGGGACGCGGCGGCCCCTCGAGGGGAGGCGGTCGTGGTGGCTTCGGCGGTGGTCGTGGTGGTAGCGGCTTTGGCGGCGGTAGCTTTGGCGGGGGCCGTGGAGGAGGCCGCGGAGGGGGTCGCGGCGGCGGCGGCTTCAGCCGGGGCGGACGATTCTAAGGCCGTTGTTGCGGTTACGTTGAAGAAAGCAGGGGACCGATCTTTCTCCCCTTGCCGGCTTGTCGCCTCCATGTGTATGTGTCAAAAAGGATACGGCGTTCTTACGGTGGTTATGGTTTTGTTTTATTCCCCAGTACCTTGGTTCTATGAAATATCCGTTGTTCCTGCCTGGATCACCAGATTTGTCAGTGGAGATATACATCGAGGACATCGGAGGAGGGGCTTGATTCAGTGTGAATTGCATGTCTCAAGTCTTATGACTTGCACCATTAACAGTTCAATCCTCCTCCTACGCATTGTGTATAACATTCATATGGTGCCTAGCTCTACGGTCGAGTTACCTTATGGAGTCACGTTACTGGCGAGTAAGGCACGGGTAAGAGAGCCTCCCTGATCAAACCCTTGACGTGTTCTCGGCAGGTCAGAATGAACTGTCATTGATTTTCTCGATAACCTTACATGGGGTATCATGATCATTACTAAGAGAGCCCGTGCGAGCCATGCTATTTTTCCAACTTCTGATGACCTTGTTATCAGTCTTGAAGAGACCAATTCCCCAATGCCTCAAACGATTCCAAACCAGTAGCTCAAGGATGGACGTAAATGGCTGGGATGATGGGTCTTGTCCCAATTTGTTCAGGCTGCAGCGATATGATAGGTTTAAGGCTTGGGTATGCGGATGGTCCTGCTGGTCATCAAGCAGCCATGTGCAACAAAGAGCAGAATCGCAGGATGGAACTCTAGCAGCGATCCCTCGAGCCAAACGCCAAGCGGAAGGTTGTCCAGGATCCAATCCTGGGACACCCAGTATGCCATGAGAGCGTCCATTGCGAGCGAAGTAGGGATGGGAGTGCCCTCAAAGTACTTGCTCTTGCCCGTGGCATCCTTTGGCAGAACGGACACGGTCACGTTGAAACGAGCAAGACGTGTCAGGCCGCACAGGACGTAAAAGGCCAGGCCGTACGTGTCGAGGGTCGAGCGGAAGCCAATGACGAAGGCGACCATGGCCGGGGCTACGCCAAACGAAATCTACACCGATGCCAATTAGTTTGACAAATTCCCCACGCATTCGGTTATCCGCGTGTACGGTGCACGGTGTTCGGGGCTCAGGGCTCGCATACCAAGTCAGCGAGCGAGTCGAGCTCTTGGCCCATGAGACTGCTCTTGCCCCTCCAGCGCGCGACCTTGCCATCGAAGGCGTCGAAGAAGAAGCCAAAGGGCAGGAAGGCCAAAGCCCACCAAATATCGTTGACCTTGTGAGGGTCGTCGCCGAGGGCGTATCGAAGGGACGAGATTATGGACATGACGCCGCAAAAGCCTAGTCGTCGCCATCAGCCACTGCCTTTTGACCCGCGATTGCAATGGGTGGGGAGGGTGAGGCAGAGCATCATACCATTCAGAAGCGTGATCAAATCGGCCATGTGCAGGGCCTGGATCAGGGAGAAATGGCCAACATCCGACGAGAGCAGCATCTTCTGCTTATCCGCACCTTGAAACAACGTGTTAGTACCCTTCGTGTCGAGGTTATACGCGCGGGGGGGGGGAGGGGGCATACCAGGCTGTGCTGCGGCGTCTTTGGGGACAATGCCGTTGGAGCTCGTCGACATGGCCGTGTTTCGTTTTGACATTACCGGTGGGAAGTGCTGCAAGATGTCTGCAAAAAGCGCCCAAAGTTGTTCAAGGTTTCGAGGGCCAAACGGATAAGATGGGTTATCGTAAAGGCGAGGTAATGGTAGTGATTATGTTTTTTTGTACAGCAGAGGTTATGGGAAGGAAATCGTCGGCAGGAGAACGGGGGGTGGGGCAGCTTTATTCAGAGAGACGGGTGACGCAAATCGCACGAATCTGGTCGGGCAAGGCAAGAAGCTTGCTCGGCTGTGCAGAGAGGGTCCTCCTCTAGGTACATCCAGTGGGGTTGGTTGGTTGGTTTTTTTTTGGGGGGGGGGGGGGGGGGGG
>KL660920.1:31028-44883 GCA_000732775.1 Stachybotrys chlorohalonatus IBT 40285
AGGTACTTCGATGCACTGCCTGCCAGCTCAAAAATGCCGTCATCACTTAGGCTGGGTGACAGCTTTCCGGTCCGTTACAGTCACAAGCTCCTAGCGCCACGGTGTGGCTGTAGATGAATGGATCCCTCCACCAGCAGCCAGGACTCAGCCTCTCCTCGCCATCGCGGCATCACATCAAGGGAAGAGATGACTTCATACGATTTCATTAGCTATGGTAAATGGGAACACAATCACCGGAATTTTAAGCCGCTTCATCTCGCTTTCTTTCGAGTTCTTCCGGGTAACGTCCGTTATATGCGTGCTGGCTGGCCCTGTATCAGAATCGGTGGTCGAACGTGTTCTCTCCAGTATTAAAACACACTCAAAGGACAAACATCATTTACATTTTGGTTTTGTATTGAATGTACGAGGGTATAGTAGGTATACACAAACAATCACTCCAACTCCACATCCAGTCCAGGCTATCGCCTTATGCGTGTTCAGCTCCCCCTTTCTCTCATAGCGTCCCTTAAAGTTATTATCCATCGACTCTCCGATACTCCGCTCATTAGGTCCACGAAGCCAACCCCTTCCTGTCTATGAATCCTCGAGGTAATCTTCCAAGTATGCAAGTTGACCAAAGCTTAACCATAAGAGGCCCAGGGTATCAGTGTATGTACACGTCCCTTTCGTCGCCAGTGCGACATCGCAAGCGCCGCCTCCCTTCAACCGAGCCACTGTGAAGGGCTCGTGAAATTCTTCTTTCCTGAATTTGGCGTATATAGCGTGGTAAGTAGTGCAAGTCTCGCACCAGGAGCGGACCTTCCGCCGCCTTACCGCTTGATCAAAACTGAAAAGCTATCAAGCCAGTTGCTGTCGCATGTTCCTGACACACCGCATATGGTATACCCTCTTGGAGGGATCAAGGTTTGCCTGCGCTTGTTAGTGCCCGTTCACTTGCTTCTTGAATAGGCGGTGGACATACGCTTGCGCATGGTGGCCATTTCCAAACATAGGCGACCTCCGGCCCAGACTCGTCAGGATTTGCAGGCCCTCAATTACTTCGTCCACCTTAATGACAAAACCGCTGATGTACTCGCCTCGCCGCACATCTGGAGAACAGTTAGCGGGAGAAAACACTTTGTTGAGGTCCGCAGGGCAACTTACCAAACTCGAATATGTCACTATTCCTTCGGTCGCCACCTTTCCCGAACATTTGTGCCGAATCGTCATCGTAGATGAATTCCAGCCCCTCAATCCCGCTACCGTGGTACACAAACACCCGCGACAAAACCCTCTCCAGCTTGACTGCGCTGGTAAACGCGACTTCGTGCGAGTCTCCATCGTTACTCTTCGGTTGCCCAACCCGCTTGCTGCGGAAAGCTAACTTTCCACTGCCGATCTTAACCGACGACTCTTTGGATGCAAACTTTTTGAAGTCCTCGATCGTCAGCGACCCTCCTCCATGAGACCATAAAACCACCTTCACACGGCTCTTCTTCTTGGTCTCAGGCAGCCTCGCTCGCAAGTCCTGCTCGGTGAGTGAAATTTGACGCTGTAGAGGGCCGCCCTCCGTGGCATATTCGATCCAAGCGTGGCACACTTCATCGCCCTCGGCATATATCTCAACAAATACGATTCCCGTAGTTGCGGAAGCTAGGACGCTCCCCCCCTCCGTGGGAAAAGCTTGTACACTGTCGTCGGCATTGACGGGAGGATCGTTGGGGAGCCTAAATGCAGGATGGGTGCGGAAGCGTAGGCAGTCGAGGCGATGCCATCCACACTCATCTTCCTGCAAAGCTAATCCGCCACGGGTTTTGGTCCTGGTAGAGAAGGCTTCGCGAGCAACAAAAGACCTGTTAAGCACAACATAGTCTCGATACATGACCCCTGCTTCTTGGTGTGGGCAGCCGAAGAGGTGTCCCGTTTCATGGAGATGTCCTCCGATGCCCATATTTGCTGCCTCCCATGAGCTTCCCGCGTCGTTTCCTTCGTTGGCAACGTAATTGGTGTCCGTGGGGGTACAGTCCGTAAAGGCGGGTACTACCTCCTCCAAGCTCGCGGGGTAGCTCTGGAGGCAGTGTGAGCCGAAGATGGACAGGTGCAAATCACCAGCTGAGCCGCCCATGGCGGCATGGCCCAGGACTGTTTGAGCCTCCTTGTCCCAGTGGGAATCGAGAAGCAGCACCGAGACATATTGTTTCTGTCCTGGAAGTGGGTTGAAATACTGCTTGACAGCTTCGGCTGCAGTGTCGAATAGTGCGTTCCGGGTACTGGTCTTTGCATGTTGCTGGGCATTGTTCAAGTCGCGTATCTCCGCGAGGGTCTTGTCAGATCGGATAATGTGTATTCTGGCCTCGGATCGCATCGTCCCGGTTTCTCGGTCTCGTTGGGTCGAAGACCCGCTGGTCCACTCCTCCTCCAGTCGAAAAACTCGGCGTCCCAGCTTATTCCGCCACATTTGTTCCGCTGTGAAAGCTTGCCAGAGGTACGCCGACATACGGAACTTCCGTACGGCCATCTCAAGACCATGACCTTCCCGGTCCGCACGCGCCGGAACGGCATCATATGTCCCTGGCGAATCCTTGGCCAGCAGGATGGCAAGCTGTAGCGGGGGTGTGTTCATAGCAGGAAGCATGTGGATGGTAAGGTACGAGGTGTGTGATGAACTAGACGTGTTGCCGTTAGGGAGTTTGGGGCTTGAGAAATCAAATCGAAGCCGGTTTGGACCAGGCTGTAGGGAAACGAGGGCCTTGAAGTGCGATTCGCATACTGGCCAATTCATAGGGGGGAAACTGTCGTCCAATCGGGTTACGATAAGAGTGCCATCGTAGCGTTGCCGAGAGGGTTCCCCGATGGTGCCATGAATAAGGATAACCTTTTGATACACCTAGATTGCATGAACGGTACGATTAGCCGTCTTAACCCATATTGTTTCGACATGCTTTTGACGTGGGGTTCGCATCACGCCAAGTCAAGTCGGCCCTAGAGGGATGTAGAACATGTGGGGAGAGAGGCTGGACTTACCCACGCGTTTTCCGAGACATTCTGGATCCGAGGAGCATATGGCGATGACGGAACAGTCGTCCTCCCACTTGAGGGAGTTCCCACGCCTGACATACCCGAAACGCTATATCTGCTGGAGCTGGAGTTGGAGTTGGAGTTGGTCGCCGTGGCCAGAGGAGGTCGCGATTGACGACGTTGTACGCGGTCGGTGCTTGCATTGGCGTGCTTGAGCTGCAGATTGAGCGCAGGATCGGACTGATGGGCAATGGATGGAGGCGTCACGGAGCCACTAGACGGGTCAGTCGCGTGGCTTGCAGCGCCGTCGCTGGAAGTGTCTGTAGAATGCTCGGTACGGAAGCTGGCCCTCGACCGACGACGCAGCTCCCTAAAGCTGAGGAAGGACGGAGCCATGGCCAGGGCCTCGCTATGGCGATGAACGAGCGTTGAAAGAAAGACGATACAGGATCTGTCCAGGAACGCGAAAGATTGGGTGGGGGGTTATACGTGGCGTCGGGTTGATAAAGGGCCGCAGGTGCCCGTTTGCGAGGGGAGCACCGAGGAGTCGGCTTCACCAGGTGCAGCGAGAGATTGGGCCGATCACAGAACCCGCAGTTTGGCAACTCGTGGACTGCGGTGACCAATGCAGCTGCTTCCAAGACCAAGAAAAGAAGGATACGGAAAACGAATGGGTGGGAAGCGAAGGATGAAGAACGAGGTCCGTGGCGCGGCCGTGAGGAAAGAAAGAGATGGTGGCAGGAGGTGGTGGTAGGACCAGAGCAGGTTCGCTTCCCTGTTGCTATCGCACTGCCTGCTAGTATCGGCCCAATCCACCCGATTGGTAGGCCAAGGTGGTAGGGCAAGTGACAAACAGCAGCATCGTTCAGACGAGCGAGCAAGCAAGCAGCAGAGCACTCGGGATGCTTTGTTTGTACTACCGCCCAGGGGGGGGCTAGCGGGATTGCCAGTCCAAGGTCCAAGAGCAAGAGGCTGGGCGCAATGATACAATGTGCGGCTTGGATCAACGTCGATTCGATCCGTTGTGCGGGTCGGCAGTGCTAGGCGTCTGCAGGGGGGGCCGCAGGTTAATAACGGATCACACCCTCCTGAGTCTCCCAAGGCTCCGACCAAAAGCCTGCCAAGGAAAAAGGTACTGGGAAGGGTAAATTGTCCTGTTTGCCTGCCAAAGAAGATGCCACTCCCGGGGCTCGTAGCTGCATGTTGCTGTGAGGCAGCGTGCATTTGCGGCATCCAAGCTTTTCTTGGCCTAATCGAAATGCTTGTTCCCGAAGCTGACTGGTATGCACATTGAAGATCTACGTCCGTACAGCACCAATGTTTCTACTCCGTATTCGCACGACGCTACCTACGCTTCTTCGGCTGACGTATCCTTGAGACGTGGTTACGTCTCCACGTGCCCGCTACTTTCAGAGGTACTAAAATCGATCAATTGCGCGGCTGTGCGTCTCAGTCCGTTAAACCCTCAGGTACCCAGGTAGTTGCCGTCGATGACGTCGAACCCGTGGAAACCCAATGCAGGCCAATGGGATTTGCCAAAAGTCTGGGCTTCTCAAAGTTACGGATCCAACGACCAGGGCTCGCCCAAAGACTAGGACAAAGAGTAAAGTCCCAGTCGGGGTTTGGCTGCAGGGAAGACGTCCGGGGCGGACGGGCATCAGTTCGGCATGGAGCATTGCCTAGATGCGTTTGTCGCAGGGCCATGATAATAAGCCTTTGCTTCAAAACTGTATTATGCATACCTACTACGGAGTACTTACAGAAAAGATGGCATCGGTCCATCCTGCAATGACGTGTGCTGTCAATGTAGACGTGTGGGCCAGTCAGCGTGCTGGATGTTAGAGCGAATCTAGACCCAGTAGCGCGGCCGCATTGTGTCTGCTTGCGGCAGGGGACAAAAAGCCGTTGGACGTGATGATGGAAAAGACTCGACATCGGCATATCTATCTGCTAGTTGGCGGATCCACGTTTTAGTGCTCCTGTACTGGCATCCCCCCTGCAGGCCACTCGAATGCGAGTTGCTGAATTCGCGGGAGATCACCACATTCGTCGACACCACCACCTTTCCCCTCCTTCTGATTTGCATGCTCAATGGGCAATCGAGGTTTTGCATCCTACTGCCGTTCGACTTTGACGTGCGCTAAGCAAACAAGACAAATCAAGACGCCACCCAACATCCTCCCCAATCGATGCCTGTTCTCTTACGGAAAGCAGCAGGTAGAGGGCCCTCTCACACGCGATTTATCGTGGGGCCATGGCAAATGATGGGACAGAGAATGCGACTTATTCGTACGGTACAGTCCAGTCCAGTGCGGGCAGACTGATGCACATCCCGGCTCTGCCATGAATATATTGGATGCTCGTATTGTTACAGCCATGTTCGTCAGCGTGCGGTCAAGCTGCAGATCAACGACAACGCTTGCCCAGTGGGTCGAACTTGACCGGCCAAACCCAACGTACGGCCAAACCCTCCCTCCCTCATGGCCCACCCGCTACCCGCACCGGGCCTTTTTCAATTCATCCTGTTGCCATGGCTATCTCCACGGTCGCATCTTCGGGGCCATGGCACCTAGACCATTTGCAGCCATTCAAGGAATTATCCTTGGCGATGGGCTCCATTGTTGACGACGCCATGAGGCCTTGCTGAAGGACATATGTATATGTACATGTTTATGGTCTTGGAACAGCGATGACTTGGAATTACTTCGGATCGCATGAGCGGCTAGACGACGTAAATAGCCGCGAGGGAGGCCGTCCACGTACTATTCTCACTCGCCCAGCTCTGAGGGTGCTTGACCACCAACTGGGGGACTATTGGAGACAGCGCAACATGTGCCGCGTGCACCAGTGGGATAACACGCTGTCCACGTATGCTATACGAAGCTACATGCATCTGTGGCCCGGGCAATGTGCCTATCCCCACAGGTGTCGAGGGGCAATGCTAAATAAGGCATGGTCTATCTTCCAGCGGGCGGCCTCGCTGGAACGCATCGAAACCCTCCCCTCGCGCGGCCTTCGTCTCCCGATCTCGATCTCGCTTCTGCCACAAGTTGCTTGCAGATTGACCCGCAAACCGCGCGGCATGGGAACTTGTCTCAGCTGGTGGTCCTTGGGCCGAATCAAGGCCAGACCCCTGCAGACTCCTCGGGGCGGCAGGGACGCTGAGTCTTGCAATTTATGAACCCAATCGTTCACTTGCACATACAGGTTCTCGGCATACAATCCTGCTTCTACTGCAATATCCAAGTGCAACTACCTATACACCCCTTGCCGTGGTCATTCGGACTAGTTGGCAGTCCTTGTTCATATCGGCTTAGCCAAACTACAACTGTCCATCGTTTTGACCATTACCGTACAGTCGGAATTGCAGAACATCGCGATGAGTTACCCTCACAAGATTCGCGCCGCAGGGGTCATCCTCCAATTTGGACGGCCTCGAGGACAACCGTTCTTGGTGGTAGCCGCCCTCGCACCAATAAGCTTCTATTCCATACCATGATCTGCTGGCGTTAGTTTGACAGCACGATGCCTGGCGATCTGCCGTACGCGCCAGTCTGTAAGCCCGTCTGGGCAAGGGAGCTCAGGGGTAACGGGAAGATTCCTCATTTTGCAACAATGACAGCAATTCCTTGGTTACGATGTGTGAGCTTCGGTGTATGAGCCTACATCGGAGCGGCGTTAGCGTATAGTCATGTTGACGAGTCAACGTTACCGACGGTCCACGCTCCGTACAGTGAGACTTCGTGACTATTATTGACGTCTCTATTTCTTCACTCTTTATAGGGGTTCTCGGGGACCGGATACATAAGGTTTGTTCCGTACAAGGCCCTGAGAATTCAAGACATGGGAATTTCAAATATACAGAGCAAAAGACAGGAACCAATCGGAAGGCTTGAAAACACTATGTATGTTGCGCTTCACTATCTGGTGATTCATGGACGTATAAACTACGGTCTACCCCTTTCTACACAATCGGCCCAGGGGTCGCTGTGGGTGCATGGTGGAAGTTCTCAGCCGAACTGCAGGATAACACATCAAGCGGGAAGGCCAAATATGAGTAGGCGATGTCGCATTCGACACAACCAACGGGGACAAAGAAGCCGCAGGTGGGCATGCCAATAGCCTGCAACCGCCAATGAGGGAGTAGGCTTCCCCTGTAGTTGTCAGCCCAGCTGCTCACGTCAAAAAACGTCGGCTCCCCAATCCAGTAAAGGATACAGCAGGGCCCGGTGTCAGGCCTGTCAGAGAGACTAGGCTCTGTCTGCGCTGTGGAGGAATGCAGGCCGCGGATTTACCTCCCTCGGCGATGGCGTGAAAAGAACAATCGAGGCGGACTGTGAACAATAGCACGGGCCCAATGGGATCGTCGAGGCCATAGTCTTGCTTCAATCGCACGAAATCATGGCATTTGCGCTCCTCTGTCCAGTCGGTAGGTGAATTTTGCGTAGGATTCCCACTTAGTGAAACGGGAGACAAGATCAAGACCGAGACCTTTAGACAAGGGTCTTGGTCATCGCTAGCAGGCTCGTTGCCCGTCCAGAGCGTCTCCCAATCAAATTCCAAAAGCCACTTGATTGTCGCCGTGCGCAACGGCACTATCCAAGCCCATCCCTCGCCTATAGCACGCACGAGCTACTTCCCGGTCCCAAGCTGCTTCACCTTGTCCTCCGCTGGGCGCCCTTTTTTCTTTTTCTTTTTTAGTACCAGCGCTGTGGTTGCTCACAGTCCAAAGTACCTTGACTAAGAAGGAGCGTGAGAAATACATGCACACGCCTCAGCCAGCTGGCGCTACTACCTTAGTAGTGTGGTCGATTACAGGTGTATTACTGTGCTGGTAGGTGCTGATTATTACTGCTGTACCTGCCCTGGGGGAGACCTCCCTCCTATCCTACCGTTGGAGTCCCCTCCAGCCCACCCCAGTAATTCAATCCATGCGATCCTTCTCAACTCCATTTTCTTCACGCTGCAGCCTGCAACCTCGATTTACGCACTTCCGACAACGCATGTGAAGGCCTCATTTCAGACGAGAGAAGGATACCCGATACTCGGAAGTGCAACGGCACACTCGAAGGTCGACAATGGCAACGACATCGCCCTGGAAGAAGCAGCCCGAGGACGTAGCTGACTGCGTGCTCAAACGTGCGAAAGTTAGCAAGGTATGTTAACCATTACCGCACTCATTCTCTTCACATGGCAGCGCCCAACAGTCTCCTGTGCAGCCTTTGGCCATTCTCAAGCGATTTTCATGCTCACAAACTCTTTTTCAACACCATAGATTGCCCGCCGTTTACAGGACAGTCTGGCTCTCGCTCAATTCAAGACCAAACATGGCTGGGAAGACCTCACGCTCGACTCCCTCGAGCCCAAGCTTGAGGAGGAAATGCGACGAAGGCGGCCCGTTTCTGAGGGCGACATGCTCTCCGATTCTTCATCGAGTGCCTCCGACCTGCCTTATCCGTCCTCGAGAACAACACTCATGAGCTCCCCGCTCAAGGCGCCCATGTTCTCCGATGCCATCGGTTCCAGCAACGGGAGCACCGGCCACCGGAAGCGAACCTACATGGCCTCCTTTGACTTCAACAACACTGCTTCCAGTCCCAGCAAGCGATATCGCGGTTCGCCCACCACGTACAAGTCGTTTCCTTCGAATAACGCAACGTGGAAGGATAATTACCAGCTGGCCCAGTCGTCTCCTATCAAGCCTCGCCGGCAGCAACACTTTACCACCTCTGGGGGGCCTGATGTGTCATTCCTTCCACAGCGCCGTCTGACGAACGAGCTTACTTCGCCACATTTCGCTTCCACATCGGACGACGACGACGATTTATTGCCGGCGCATTCTTTCAACGCACCAATGCACTCATCGCCTCCCCGCACGCCTCCCATGCAGACTCGATATCTTGCTCAGGGGCGAAACAAGGACAACTTTGGTGCAGCCAACGGCGGCAAACCCGCGCAGGAGGGTGCAGATCTGCTACTCTACCTGTCGCAGTCACCTTCTCCGGCGGTCAAGGCCAATCATGGAATGGAGCCTCCGTCAACGCCGCCGCCCAAAAACTCAAAGCTAGATCTCCCCTCTTCTATGATGACCACACCGGGTGGGGGCAACCTCTTCCCAAGCACACCTAGCCAAGTCTTTGACTTTGCCGACTTTGTCAACATTACGCCTAGCCCAGCCCAGAAGGCTTGGAAGACCCCTGTCGCTTTGACGGGCCGCACACCATTGAGCGTGGCCCGAAGACGGTTGACCTTCGACGAGCCACTGCCATGAGCGCAAACGACTGCAAGCTTTCCTTGATGTACATGATACCATGAGAGCATGGCCATTGCATGCGCACGTGCTTTTGGCATGCTAATCACTTAGATTCTACGACCCGGCGTCTTCACATACCTTTATAGTCATTATCGACCACTTCAGAGAATCCCGGCCCTACAGTGTCCCTTGTTCACTCCTCGCCGTTGTTCAAGGAGGGCTGGTATTGGTCACACTTCTATGCTACACTCGGCTTCTATCGCCCGGCCGCGCTCTCTGTCTTTCTTTCTGTTTTCTCTCCTGTTGTTGTTTTGCACGGAGGCTGTTCAGGATCTCGTGGTTTTTGTATCTCTATCTACAGACTCCGCTTGACAAGGAGTAAGGTGATGCTCAGTACGACGAGGATGCCAAGCGTTTCTTCTTCCTTTTTTTCATGTCGCCGATATTGGTCTTAGTTTTATCAGAAATCACTGTTTTTTCTCTGTGACATTGTTAATGGCCTTATAACGTTCCTCTCCGGTGGGCTGCTGACGCGACGTGCTAGTGCTCCACGTGGAGCAAGTACCCCATTTACGCGCTCGCGAGGGAGCGGGGCGGGCATCGCGCGCGCTTTTCGCGCACTTTACGCGTTGAGACACCGGGCTCACGCGCTACGGCACCTAACCAGCCTAGTCGCCATCCACTATCCTAGCCGATAGACCTGGGAAGTTAGTGATGTCATATTCCAGAGGCTGAAGCCAGGCCAAATGTATGACTTTAGTCGGTCACTACGGGCTTTCTTGTCAATGACGGGCCGCAACTGGTGTTAATTGGGGTATTTGCTCATTTACTTCAGTCAACCCAACAAAACTCTCACCGACATCCGACATTAAACTCCACGTGTTCACTCACATCAATACTATCGAGACATCCGCATTCGTGCAGAGGCCAGGTAGTAGGTACCTAGGTAGTGACGTTGATTGGTATATTATTCTATTCTTCACATGACCAGGTGCCCATCATCCAGCTCACGTGGTCGAAATCTTGTATATTCTATAATTCGCCGAGATACTACACAATGCTCTCCCAATCGGTCTACTTTCACCGATGTCCTGCGCACACGAGCATTGCTAGGTTGCTTGATCATCAAGGATTCAATTTTACAAAACTACCTGACATCGCTAGCAAGTACCAACGGCGGGCCTAGATACCACCGATCGGGGAGCGGCCTGCCTGTAACAGACAATTTAAAAACATTACTTTTTGTCTGTGACATCTAGGGGCGTACCCAGGACCGGCACCCTCGCTTCCTGGCTCGCTCTCATGATCTTCCTCATAATTTGTGTGCCGATGTCGAGATCGCAGCCACAGTTGCCCTCTAACGCCCCTCCCTTCCCCCTTATCAACGCGTTTTGCTGACCAAGATACAAAAGGAAGCAGCGAGTGAGTATATGTCCCAAAGATTGTCGTCCATCCATCATACAACGCATGTCAATAGACTACATGGCCATGCCTATTGACTTCCCCGTTCCCTGTGCCCCTTTTGATTGTTGCTGTTCGCCAGGTTCCTGTACGGTGGCAGCATCAAGCGTTGACTTGGTTCCTACATCGGGGCCCGGCCCTCCCCAGTCGCCCATGGTGCTGAAGCTGTTGACGCGGCTGCTGTGGCGAGACGATATGCTCCCACCGCGTGTCCGAGCATTTCCTGGCATCACAAGCCCAAAGTTATCGTTTGGCATGCTAGGCGGCAGTCGAACGTCCAGTTCGAGATCGAAGGGATCTGAGCGGAATTTGTCCCGCCGCCGCTCAAAAAAGTCGATGCTGTGCCTTGAACCCCGGTATGACGATGGCCGGCCGTTGGACTGTACGCTGTTGGCTCGAGAGACTCGTTGAGCGTTTGCAGAGGTGACCCTCGACTTCCGCACTTCTTCAACGTAATTTGACGACGGCTTCCATATCGAGTTCGGTGCGGCGATTGCATTTGCATCGGAGAAGGGATCCCTAGGCGCCGAGAAGGCAGCAGGCATAGGTGGTCCGGCGCGTATAGCATTGGCATCCGAGAACGGATCCGCACCCTTCTCGTTCCTCATGTCCAGGCCGAGAGCAGCCAGAAAGTGATCTGCAGAGTTAGCGCTTGTGTTGCTGTTTGCTCTTCTGTGCTGGAGCTCTTGCGCATCCATGTCGACCAGAGCATTGAAATCAAGAGTGGCGCCTCCTTCACTATCAGGTTCTCGATGGGCGGCTGCTGCAGAGCGGTCCTCTCCGCTTGAGAACTTATTGCGCAGTCGCCAGTTGAATTTGGCATCCTCACGAAGACGGTACCACCAGTCCAAGTACCGGTCCTTCGTCGTCAAATGGGCCTGAATGGAGCCTGTCTCTGATGATGCAGCGGATCCTACCGGGTCTTCAAAAAACTGCCGGTTCCCCCTGTTCATGCCGACGGCTCTCCTTCTCTTGCCAAAAGGCAAGGCAAGGAGCTCGCCGAAGTTTGCCACGTTGTTGCTGAATACAGCTCTCATCTTTGCAGATCGCGGAGTCGGACCGACAGAGGCATTGTCAAACTCATAGGTCATTCGACCCTTTTCACGGTGAGACGGTGGGAGAGTAAGAGGCGTCAGCAGGGTGCTTCGTCTTTTCAAGACTCTTCGGCGACAGCACCACAGGAGGAGCCCAATCAGTGCCACGGCGAAAACAGCACCGAGTACAGCCCCGACGATGACTGCTGTGGGCTGCATACCGTTGGAGCCGCCATCCACTATCCCGACGTCCGAATCGGCATTGCCTGGCGAGCCGGCACTGCTTTCCGACGGGGGTCGGCCTCTTCCGGTTGCGGTGACCTCGACGACATCGCTAGTCGTTGACAGGCTAAGTTCCAACTCTGGCAGGGTCGGCAACGGTCCAGCAGTCGACAAAGGCACATCGGGTCCCAGTGATGAAAGATCGGCAGTGGGGGAAGATATGAACGTAGGGATGGTACGAGTAGGGTTTGCCGAGGCACTAGGGCGAGTCGCCAAGTTCTCGCTTTCGGACGCCTCCTGTGTTGGTTGCTGTGGTTGTTGCTCGGATGAAGGAGCTGAGATTTCCGGTCTTACAACCACTGGAGGTGACGAGCTTCGGGTTGGTTCGCTGGGGGGGGCCGGTGGAGGGGGTGCAGCAGAAGGCGGCGCAGGCTCTCGACTCGGAGCGGGAGGAGGCGGCGGCGGTCTGGGTTCCTCGACTTGTGTCTCCCTCGGAGGCTGCGATGTTGTGGTGGTGGAGGGCTCAGCGGTCGGTTGGCTTGGCTGTCTCTCCTGGGCACGAGGTATAGCTGTGCATTGTCGTCCGTTGATGTTTGTCCGGAACGCTCCCTCAGGGAGGCCTGACATGGCTAAGTTGGAGCAATGTAGGAGTTATGAATGCTTGTTGAGCCTGAACAGTAATGACAAGGAATGAAGACTGGCGGCGCAGTCGAGAGATCGTGGTGAAAGGACTGGGGCTTGCGTGACGAAGAATTCTCGTCTGCCAATAAGCCAATCGTCCGTCGGCAATACTGTGCGTTCAACGCGAGATTCGAAGTAGACAAAGGCAAAGGAGTGTCGAAGGTTAGACGTCTGGACCGGCCATGCTATTCTACCAGAGGCATGACACTTGGGCGGGCATAGGGCGTTCGGCAAGCGTCGAGGAGAAGGCTTGGACAAACACACCCGACTACAGATGATGATGCTCGAGTAGAGGAAGATGGAAGACGCGGTAAGAGGAGGCAGGCCTGAGGAGGTTACGGGGGAGACTGGAGGAGACTACGGAAGGACAACGGCGGCTTCAGTTCGTTCCCCAGGCCATGCCTGTCGCCTCGTGGCAGGCTCAGTCACCAACACGGCCCGTTTGAGAGCCTTTGCCCGCCCAGGGGGGGCATGACGGACCATGACGGACCTGTCCTGGTCTTGTCACAAAAGCAAGCAGCCGGTGACATGGGAGGGGGCTTGTCGGGACACAGGGCGATGGAGAAGGGCTGCAGGGTGGTAACGGTGGTGGTTGAAAGCGGAGTAAAGGAGTCGATCCCCCTGGCAGGCATCCCTGTTGCGAGACGCACATGAAGCATGGTTGGCTGTCTGAGAGGGCAGGCCAAAGAGGCCGTGCGCTGCAGGTACCGTCAGCGCCAGCAGCACTTTTGATACACCTTCGTGTTGCGGTGCGCCCGGCGCGGAAGCTCGCCATGCGGCAAGCGAAGGCGCTGGAGGAATTGACGGACGACATTTGCATCACTACACGTCCGAAGATGAGGGTAGAAACAGTGCCCAGAAGCGGGGGGGAGGGGGGGAGGCTCGTCTTGGTAGGTGGCGAGAAAGCGTGCGTGCATGAAGCGACGAACAGCTAACATTCAATAGTCAAGACGACATATTGCCTTGGGACCAAGCTAGGCCATCGAATGTAATCAAAACCAAGGCGGAAGACCTCTGGGGCTTGCTGGATTGGGGCCGCTGGTCGCTTACCGTCCAGGGTAGAAATTATCCGTGATTGCACTCTGTTCGTTTTTGGTTTTGGCAGCGAGTTTTGCCAAGACACTCGACCAATCAGAGACCCGCACAATTAATTAATGCAGGGGGCAGTCCAGGTTCCCCCGGACGGGCTGTCGTAGCCGACCCC
>KL660921.1:0-11231 GCA_000732775.1 Stachybotrys chlorohalonatus IBT 40285
GGGTCTGTCTTTTGCCGAGGAACCGTATCTTTCTCTCACATTAGCTCTCCCGATTTAGGGTTATGGAACATACCCTACATTGTTCCTCGACGTGGATGCAAAGATTTAGGAGCTGCTATCCGGGCAAATCCTATTTGTAGCTTAGAAGGAACGGATTGGCAACATTAAAGCCTTGCATTATAATGAGTTCGGCCGGGTACACGAGCCCCCCCGAGGGCCGTCTGTAAGAAAACTACGTAAAGATTGAAGCATATGCGTCTGGTATCACCTTCAATGAGGTTGCAGCGAACAGTCCGTAATATCCATAAAAGCAAGCTTCTGTTGAATGGCGAGGGCAGTGGAATCGTAAAGCGTGTTGCCCCTGATGTTACGATATTCAAGCCGGGTCAACGTGTACCTTTTTTTCGAGAACCGATCTTTTGGGAAATCGCGAAGTAACTAAGACGAAGGCGACCCACATCATCCCTGACATCATGATTCACGAGGAAGCGGCCGCGGTTGCTTGTGTGTTCATGACCTCAATTTATTCGCTGCATCGTCCGGCCCGAATTAAGAGGGGAGACTGTGTTTTTTTCTGCCCCGCTACCGGTGTTGTCAGTATCTCTGCTGTCTATTTGTCTCAATTCGTAGGTGCCGAGGTAAACGTCACAGACCTAAACAATCAAACGGCTCAAATCCGCTGTGGTAGCTCCCTATACTGACTTTATTCTGCTGACGTTTGCCACTGTAGGCACGCAGGAAAAGCGCGGCTTTCTTAAGTCAACTTTAGCATTCCCTGAAGAGAGGATCTTTTCGTCCCGCTCTACGGAAGTTGGCGATCATATCGCCAAGCTGACGAATGGCAAAGCCGCCAACATCATCAATTCATTGACAGGCAAATCGCTTGATGGATCATGGCGTATCATCGCCCCTGGTGGTTTCATGGTTGAAATTGCCGACATGTCGGCTACCTTGCGCTTCTTCAAAGTGGAAAACACATTGGCAGGTTGATTTCAAGTGATGGTGAAGGCTCCGAGGCAAGTCGGACTTTCCGTTGTGCACCGCGAAGCATGTGCCTTCGATGCTATGGCTTGAAAGGCCTTTGATCAAATCTGGCGGTACATATGGCCACCGATGGTGCCAAGCACATGGCTGCGCTATCTCGTAGTTGAAACAATGACGAGGCAGTTCAGAAGGTGTTCAGAGATATTCGAGCTCAGGGAATGCCCCGGGATCCAGAAATCCCAGGGCCAAGGACCTTCAAGCTATTCTTGCCATGATTCGCTCCAAGGCTGAAGAATGAGTTGTCTTGGATTTGGCCAATGAGACGATGAGCACGTTCCTCATTCGCAGCTCGCGGCTGATAGAGGAAATGGTTTACAATCGGCCCTTGTCAACGTACGGTAATTGATTCTCTTGCCACTATTTAGTTCCGAAAGTTTTTCAGGATCGAGTTGGGTTCAAAGCTTACGGCTCTGGTTGTAGTGAGTGCTTTCTCGTTGTTGTTTATCTGTCAGAAGATGATCACAAAGATTCCTGCATTCACATGGAACTCCGGTAGTTTATTTCACCATCTGGAGGGCTAGCACCATGTTAAAATCTCAACCTTGTAGCTTCTTACGCTCGCAGAACGCTCTATGAAAAGAAAAGCTACTAGAAAAACAACATGAATCGAGTCCTGAGTAAACTCTGCTTGTCCTGGACGACTCACTTAATCCTCAAGGCACGACATACTAGTAGGATTGTGAGGTGAGCCTCAGAGAGGATGTATAACGCGTTGGTGACGGAAAGCAGGAAATGCAGAAACTTACAAGATAGGATGACAACAATTTTAGAGGAAGTAAGAGGCGTTGTCGGCACGCAAAACCAGTCTTCAAGACGTGACAAACGCTTGATGTGGATATTTGTGCAACTGCACATACACAAAAGGAACGAGGTGAGTACCAACAATACCACACTGGTGGCCGTCATAGCAGTGTGTTGTGACTCGGTCCAAAAAGTTATGTGTTTCACATTCGGGCGGGGTGGTTGTAGCCATGTGATGATGTCAATCAACTCAAAATCACTCCCTGGACCATGAATTTGATCACTCAAGCGCTCTGCACACATAGTTCTCAGAACTCTGACGCCTTTTGCGCCTTCTTCTTTTGTGGTAACGTTGGCCGTTGTGTGAATATTCATTGTGGTCTCATTGAGTAGCTACGAGTAGTTCATTTCTATATCCCGAGCTAGATCTCTAAAACCTTATGTTTCGGCGTCTCATCGCGTCCTTTTCTAAGTTGGTTCGGTTTCTGATCCTTCAGTTCACGTCGCAGTAGAGTCGGGCTAGGTATATGATCTGTATCTAGCCTACGTTCTCTTTTTCTTTTTACCAACCGTTTTCAAAAAGCAAAGAGGTCTAGGAAAATGTAGGAAAGGGCTAAAGGAATTTCTAGAGAAGCCAGAGATTGTCACGGGTCAGAGGTACCTTTTCAAGGCCTCGGTTGTGGCTGAGTCTTGTGAGCCGGTGCTGGCATGTTTCATGACGAGTGTCTACGCAGCCCGGGCTGATCTAGCCCTTCGCCAGGGCAGGACGCCCAGTGCCCCGGTGTACTCATTATACGTTTCAATGTATGTGTGGTCTCCTTACTACTCAAGGAAACCAGCGTTAGCTCATACAACACTAAGGCCATCTATTTCCTTCTTCCTATATACCAATACATGACTCCAAATGGGGGCAAGACAATAGTCTCGCCACTCGTAAACTCCCAGCCGCTCAGGTCTAGATCCGTCTGCTTTCGCAGAAGTCCATCCAGCTCTTTATTGGTCCGCCCACGAATGCAGGAAACATATCCGTCGACAAAAAACATTAATGGCACAAGTGGGATGATGTACGTGAAAAAAAGGTGCAGAGGGGAGTTTCTGAACCACATGAAAGTGGTGAGGAATGGGGAGAGAACAATGAAAGTGGTGTTCAGGAACGAAGTCAGCGTTCGGTTGGTCATTTCAAAGATACTGTAATCTGTCAGCGACGGAAAATTGCGATGCGTGACATTGGATTTAGTACACGAATGCATCGGCGGACTCAACGGCGCTGCGCAGCACCAGTTCAGCTACGCCATCGTCGAAGTGGTGGAAGCACAGATTGAATATGCGCAACTCCTTCTTCCCCGGCTCCGCAAGCTTGGACGCTTTGGTCGCGTCTCTGGGCTCGGCGACGTAGCTAATATTCTCGCTACGTTTCGAGATTGAATCCCAACGGACCAGCGACGGCCACAAGTCGGACAGAATGAAGCGGACAGGTAGCTTGCCACGCTCCTGAAGCTTCTTGTTGAGGGCGGGTTCCATGATGGGGATAGGACCGCCTCCGCCGGCGCAGGGATCCACGATGGTGAAGTTGGCCAGGTCCGGAATGTGATCGAGCATCACGTCGCAGGCGAACTCGGCGGGCGTCGTTTCCTCGCCTCGCCTACCTTTTCCGTCCATGCGCCACATCTGCATGCGGGCAAGGTGGGAGTACTCGCGCAGGAACTCAGGGCACCACTACAGACACCCGGGTTTAGCGATTACCCTATTGAGAAAGGGCGGGCTGTGACCATGAACCGATGCCAAGAGTAGAAACAGGGGAGGGGGTGGGGGGCCAGGGTAAGTTCACTTACTGACTGGTCACCGATCTCCAGAAGATGGAAGCGAGGCGTGATAATCATAGACATTTTGGGCACAATCGGGTGAAGATGGAATTGTTGAAGCCTGTTTTTACCCCGGGCCAGCCCTGTTCAGGAACACACCTGTGCAAAGCAACGGATCGCAAGCTCAATAAATCTTGATACGCCCATGTTACCGCATGACTTCGCACGCCGAAGCCCGGCCGCGGGAGGAGGGGATATCCCGATTTGGCCTCCGTTAACTCCGCGCAGGTCCTCAACCGCCTGTCCCTCGGGCGCCGAGGACACGATATTTGCGTGACGGCCTGTGAGCTGGTCAAATACCAGCCCCTTGCTCTCGCGCTCTGGTAGCCGTATCTGTACAACTGCACTTGCTGTTTCTGTCCTTCGACATCCTTGCTTATCCGCCGAGGGAAATCTTACTTTGAACAATGACCTACCTCCTGATTGGTGGCACTGGCAAGACCGCCTCGCGCCTGGCAGCCCTGCTCAGCGCCGCTGGCAAGCCATTTATCCTGACGTCGCGGCGGGGCCCCGAAGCAGCTCCGAAGGGTCAGACTGCGATTGCCTTTGACTGGACTGATGAGTCGACATGGCCCAATGCGTTTGAGAAGGAACCCATCGAAGCCATCTATTTGATGCCGCCTCCTATTGATAAGCCATGGGTTCCCATGATCAAGTACGTCGATTATGCCAAGGCTAAGGGTGCCAAGTTCTGTAAGTGTCATGTCAGATAATCTCGGCCTGTATTTGGACTGGACGCCACGGTATGCATTATCTTAGTGACTGCTGACCAAGATGCTGCAGTTGTTCTTTGCGCTGGCACCACTGCTGTCCTTGGCCAGGATGGTATGGGGCGAGTATGGGAGCACTTCGTCAACGCTGGAGTTGACTATGCTGTGCTTCGTCCATCCTGGTTCATGGGTGAGTGTGTATCCCTACGGCTTCGATGGTGGCTAATAGGTTTTGACTAGAGAACTTGGTGGAGCCGGGCCCTGCCTACACCATTGGCCAATTGAACTCGCTATTCAGTGCCACGCAGGACGGCGAGATACCTTTCATCAGCGCCGATGACATTGCAAATGTCGCCTACCACGTCCTAACCGGAGGCAAGACGCATAACCGCGATTATAGAATCCTGGGTCCGCGAAACCTGACATACGATGATGTAGGGTCTCTCCTCTCCTCCTTCATCATTTCCCACTAAGCATGATTATGTACGCAGGTGGCTGCGATTTTGACAAAGGTCCTTGGTCGCGAGATTAAGCACGTCAAGCTCGACCAAGCCGCGCGAGTCCAGGGCCTGGTCCAGGCCGGCTTGTCCGAACATTATGCCACTTTTTTTGCCGGGATCGAACTCTTGGCTGCGCAGGGTGTGGAGAAGGCCGAATCGGACGATGTCTTGACGATTACTGGCCAGGCCCCCAAGAGCTTCGAGGCGTTCGCCGAGGAGAACAAAGCCGTTTGGTCGTAGATTATACATATAGAGTGCAGCTAAATTATTGTAGCTGTTGGAAGGATTCCCTGCTCATGAACCCTTCTCTGTAGGCCTAGGCTGCGCCTTGGTGCTCAGAAACCTGGATTCGGTGATAACAATTGGATTTAAGTTCTCAAGCTCTCTATTGCTATTGTTTGCAGCTAAATAACTGCGCGTGCGATCACGTGGATATCCCCCACGTGCTCGCACGAGCTACTGACCAAGCAATTGGTTCAACAGTAGCTATGTTACTTTTTGCGTGTCAATGTGTGTTTTGTCATGTTCGCCATTTGAACGTCATTATCTCAACGATAATTCTCCAAATAATGTCGTCCTTGTATGCTTTAAGAATCCAACCTGCTATGCTGTGCGGAGTCTTGTATAAAGTTTCGGAAATTGGTAGGATTTGGTTCGACCGGCGTAAAAGCTAGCGACATTGAACCTGCGGCAGCAGCCGCCCATGATAAAGTACAGGCACTCACGCTTTTTGCATGGATGCACTATAAATCTAAAGGCCCCACGTTGTTCCTGTACCTTTCGCCCTCTTCGGCGGCTGTGGCCCTGCCTTTTCATTAATGCTACTCATATCTAATATCTCTTTAAACTACTGTCTTCTCGATTCGTTGAGAGCTCTATGATCTTAGGCCAACCTGGACGACTTTACAGGCAATACAATTTACTGACATCTATTAGACTCCGACAGCTATCTGCCCTAACAAAGATCAATACCGCTCTCGTACTCCCAAGTTTAATTGGAAACGGACTCATTGTCCCTCCCATGGCTCGAGCGGCCTTATGCCGACTTTACAACAACCCCATATACCTTATCTTAACTTCATGACATACATGCAACTCGCAATTAGACAATAGAAGATTCATATTTGGCACACCAGGTTAGTAATTATCATGGTGAGCGATGTTTAGCTATGTTATTAGACCTTGGTGTCGAAAACGGCGAGGATGAAACTTGTATTCAATAGGCCAACAATCTACCATTCTACTCAACCCTACCCACAAGATATGCAATGTGGTCAGTTGTACAGGTTCGGGAGGATCTCATACTCGGTAAAGTTCCAGACGGCACCCGCATGGTCGGAGATCCACGCAGCGCCCGTATACCACGTGCTCTTGTACCCCTGCAGTGTCTGCAACCTCCTGTAGAATCCGGACCTGATGTTGCTCACCGACACGCCGACTGCCGACGGGGTGTGGGAACTGTAGGCGACAAAGTTGGGGTTGGAGCTGGGGGCGAGGTTCTGGATCGCGTCGATGGTATCGGCCCTGACCTGCGCCTCAGACAGCTCAGTGGGGGAGCTGTACCAGGCCCAGTAGATGCCCGGAACCCGCGTGGCCCAGATGTTCTGCGCGGCGGGCAACACGGGCACGTTGTAGGGTGTGACGACCCCGTCGGCGGCCGAGTCGGTGTTGTAGTATCGGGTTGCCGGCGCCAGGCCCGTGTTGTTCAGTAGGCCGACGTACAGCGCCTTGTTTTGGAACTGGGAGATGAGATCCCGCTCGCGCCGGTCGAGAGTGAAGGGGAGCAGGTTGCGCAGTGTGGGTGGGGCGGTGATCAGCAGCTTCTTGGCTCGCACGAGCTTGCGGCCGTGGGGCGTCTGGACGACAAGCTCCACCCCGCGGTCGGAACGGGCAGCCCAGAGCACGGTGGACGAGATGAGAACGTTGGAGCCGAGCTCGCGCTGAGCCAGCCTGTAGATCTCCTGCCCGTTAAAGTTTCCGGGCGTCACCGAGGCGCCCGCGAAGCGACCGCGGTCCACAGCCTTGAGGATGTAGATGGTGGTTTGCTCCAGCGGGTTGCCGTTTCCAATGGCGTACGAGGCAATGGTGTGGGCTGCGCTCTGCAGGCCGTACTTCTCCACAAACTGACCAAAGGGAAGCAGCAGGTCCTCGGGAACAGGGTCCGGGAGATCCCAGCTGTAGTCGAGATAAGGATGCTACGATTTCTGTTAACCTGGTTTGAGTTCGACGTGTGGGAGTGCTAAGCTCTTACATTATTCAGCTGAGCAATATACGGGGCAAAGTCCGGAGTAGGGACTGTGCTCGCGGGGAGAATCTGGCCAGTCGTGAAGTCCGCACGCACGGTGGCGGGTGCAGGCCCGCCAAATCCCGCCAAGGGAATGTTGAAACGAGCAAAGAAGTCACGGACAACACTGATGTTCGCGAAGCCTGTGACACCGAAATCTACAGGTATGCCGTCCGGTGTCGTCCAGGTGTTGACGTGGCCGCCCAGCTGGGTTTCCTTTTCGATGACCACGACTGACTTGCCACTGTCTCTCAAGCGGATGGCGGCGTGCGTGCCTGCCAAACCACCGCCGACGATTGCAACGTCGCGCTGGATGATGTTGGCGGCGGAGAAGGAGGCTGCGTCGTTCAATGCAACAGAAACCACGTGGGGGATCAGGGCGGCGAGGATGCCGGCGACGAGGTGCGTCTGCGACTTCATCGTGGTTAGGGTTGGATAAGGAAAGCCAGAATCTTGAAACTCGGATCGTAACACTCGATTGGTGCAGACGAGGGAGGAGGAGTGGTACCCTCCAGTCAGATTTTATCTTACATTTTCCCGATGAAGAAGGCGTCGCGCCACAGGGGTGTAGACTCAGCTCAGGCCTGTCCGGGCCTCGGAACCCGAACGGGCGCCACGTGGGTTTTCAGGTGAGCGGGCCGGGCGCCGACGCTGCACCCCGGGTGGTCTATGTCTTCAGGAGGCCTGCAGAGATCGTCAGGGCTGGCCTCGTGTTCTATGCTGCTCTCTTTGCGTAGCAGCCCTAACCGCCATACTCGCATATTGCAACCCTTCCCCGCCCCGCAGACTGCAATTGGCCTTCCGCAGCCGCAATATCCCCAAAGTCCCAACACCATGGCGACCGAACACCAGCTCTTTTTTCACGATACCATTGGGGAAGCCACCGTCAAGGTCCAACGAGACGAGTCCGAGTCGGAATCGACGAGCCAGAAGCTTGCGGATGATGGGAAGGTATACAACCATCTTGACTGCCGCAGCGTTGGCGTTGGCAGGCACAGCTGATGGTCTCTCAGACAATCCTTATTCCCCAGCCGTCGGGGGATCCGGATGACCCCTTGAACTGGTCCTCGTTCAAGAAGCACATGATCCTCATCACCGTGTCGTTCGGCGCGGCCGTAGGCGAGTTCGGTATGGCGGCTGGCATCCCCGCCATCGTCCTGCACTCGCAAGAGTGGGACCTGCCCATTATCGAAGCCAACTATCCCAACAACATCGCCGTGGTCATGGTCGGGTGCTCGGCAATCCTGTGGGTGCCGTTGACCAACTGCTGGGGACGAGCACCCGTGTTCCTATGGAGCACTGTCATGGGCCTCATGTTCACGCTCGGATGCCTGTTGACGCGGGATTGGGCCACCTTTTATGCCATGCGGGCTCTGCAAGCGGCGACGCAGGCCATCGGCTCCGTGGTGGGGCTTATCATTATCCACGATCTTTTCTTCTTCCACGAACACGCCCGGAAGATAGGCATCTGGTGTGCTTTCTTCCTCACGGCCCCCTTCGCTGGACCACTGTTTGGTAATTTCATGATTGCTGGGCTGGGCGAGTGGCGGCCTGTATTCTGGCTAGTATTTGCCACGGCCGCCACTGTTCTCGCCATGACCGTGCTCTTCTTCGACGAGACCAAGTACGTGCGATCGGTCCCACTGGACAAACAGCCCCAGCGCGGCAAGGGGTTCCCCGCTCGCATGGTCCGTCTTGTGGGTATCTGGCAGCTCCAAAACCGCGAGGGCTATCTGGACGGCGTGCTGGAAAGCTACTGGAGGCAGGTGGAAGTGGTCTTGCGGCCTATTGTGCCCGTCACTGTGATCCTCTACGGCGTCATCTTCATGTGGTGCGTCGGCATCAACCAGAGCTCCGCCATCCTGCTCGAGACGCCACGAGAACTGGGCGGATACGGCCTGAGCCCTCGCGCCATCGGTTATATCTACTTCACGCCTGTGGTGGCTACCTTTATGGGAGAGGCGTTTGGCCACTTCTACAACGACTACCTGGTGCGGCGCCACGCTGCGCGCCACCACGGGTCCTTTGTGCCCGAGGTGCGCCTCTGGGCGACCTACCCTATGGCCATCATAATGATCCCTGGCCTGGTCCTGGTCGGACAGACGCTGGAGAACCATTTGCACCTGGTGGGCATCATCTTTGGCTGGGGCGCGTACCAGATGGGCATCATGGTCGTTAGCGTGGCCATGGTCGCTTTCATTTACGACAGCTACCCGGGGCGCGCTGGAGAGGTCAGCGCCCTCATCAACTGCGGCCGTGGGCTCCTCGGCTTTGCGGTTGGATACTACCAACAAGACTGGGGTCTGCGGCAGGGTTTTGATGTTAGTTTCGGGCTCCAGGCTGTGGTGACGGCGGTGTGCTTTGGGGCCATTTTCTGCGTCCATCGCTGGGGGCGGTACCTAAAATGATTTTCGCATGGTTAAAATGGAAACGCGCATTAGCCCCGGCTATCAGGACATGAGGATCCGCAGAATAATTCCTTCTGTGGAGGAGGAGCGGGAAGTGGATGTTCGAGGGCCACTTAGACGCGCCGGCAAGGAGCCAGGGAATCCGGGGCTAGATCCGTGTTACCTGCAGATGAAGCCACAATGACACTTTACCTCGGTTCCCGCATATTTCTGACGACAGCAATGTCAGATTCCCACCTCTGTCGCGTGCGGATTTAAGGATTACTGAATGAGGAAATCTGGGACCCCCCTGGCCCCCTCCCTGGTAACAGCCCATTCAACCTACAAAGGCATACGACCACCACGTTGTGCTAGTGCCAAGAAGCCTCAAGCTTCGACTGGAATTATATCCACTCATGAGGGCAGGGGTAGTTGCTGCCCAACCTCATGCAATTTTTTGGGCTTGTAATTCTGACCATCCCGGCCTGGGAGCCTCAAAGGGAAACGTGGCATGAACCGCGACACTCTACCATTCTCGCCAAAATCGGTCATTCCCGATTTGTAGGCATCTCGATTCTCGTCTCCGGCGCCTAGTCCAACTAGGGGAAGGACTTGAAAATCCCATCTCCAGCGTGAACGAGGTGATAATGCAGGCCGCGGTTGCAGAAGTAACAGCCCATTGTCTGTCTATACGCATTCGCGCATTCTTCCGAGCCTGATAGGATGCACGCCGTGGCGGGGTTCCGGATGCCCCGACCACAGAGGACTTTGGTCCAGCCCGGGGTCAGGCCTGTCAGGGTTACAAACGTTGTGCAATTAAGGGTGGCACAAGAACAGCAAGATGCACTACCCCAGTCGTTTTGAGAACCATGAATCTCCGCATGTTGAGATGGACTGGGGTTTTCAGGCTTTATCTTCGAAAATATCGCAAATCTCACTCATCTGACAAGTGCCACAAACAACAAGCCGAACACACTAGCATGCGACTTGAACGCGATCGTGAAAGATGCACCTTTATCATCAGCCGTTGGGGGCCTGCAGTCCGGCGGCCGAGTCAGTTGAGGTTAATGCCGTCTTACGCCGACGGACAATCCACAGGACGAGCCGCACAAGGTTCATACAGGACAGCGGGGTTTTGTAGAGGAAAATGGCACATGTCGACTGCCAAGGCGGGCTTTGTGGCGGAACAATGCCGGGCGCATCATAATCCCCGCGCTATAAGGCTCTGTCAGTGGCTCGCGTGTTCAAGTGGCTGCGGCGCGGTTCTGACAGCCTTCCTATCTTTATCTTTGAACTCGGTTCGATGACTTCACCATTGCATTGTCGGCGGCCGCTTCGGCTGCTACGAGGGTGTGCGATCGACCACACAATGTTGTACAACGGGTGCAGATCTTGCTTAATCCCCATCATCGGCATTGCTTGCAGAACCCCGGCCTTGTGGCTGATATAAGGTCGTGTTCGACATTTAGGCGAATGAACGACAGGCAGAGCATCCCCATGGCGTGACTTGGCATGATAAGGACCGCATTTCAGGTTGGCCAGTGTTGTTCACTGTATTGACCCCTGTTCAATATTATATAATACTACAGATAGACTGTTTGCACCAAAACGGGTCAACTGGAAAGACACCCAATTGCATTCCACAAACTGGAGGTCGGCCTACCATCCTCACTGCTGCTCGTCTTTCCCGTTTCGATGCGGAG
>KL660922.1:0-36555 GCA_000732775.1 Stachybotrys chlorohalonatus IBT 40285
CGGGCCTGCAGCGCGTGCTGGCCGCCGCGGGCCCGCTGGGCGGCGCGCTGGAGGAGGCGGCCGCGGCGGAGAGGGAGGTGCTGGTGCTGTGCTACGACGGCGACGCGTCGAGGCTGGCGACGGCGGCGCTGAGGAATCGCGGCGTCATGGCGTCGAGCGTGGAGGGCGGGTTTGCTGGGCTAACGGCTGTTTGACGATGCCGGGATGTTGTTGTTGTTGTTGTTGTTGTCGTCTCACCATGTGTTCTCATCTGATAGTAAAGTAGAGCGTGTATTTGTCTGTCATCATCTTTCTTACCTATTTCAAATCATCTCATCATTCTTCCGAAGCAGCAGCAGCAAGCATAGGGATCAAACACTGCATCCTTCCAACAACCCCTTTTATTGAACCAGTCCCTCACGAGCATCTTTATAACCTCCCCTCTGCCCTTGATCCTTATCTCCTTCACCACCCTTCACCACCCTCTTCACCTCGACTCCCAGGAATGTAAGCCAATCCCGCGCCCAGATAAGACGATGCGCACGCTGGAATGCCAAACCTCGCTTAATTAATTCTCGCCCCTGCTGTGATTGGTCAAGAGGGCCAACGCCCAGGGTCCATGTGCGGTTTGTGCGCACGTTGCGTTAATATGAGCAAGTTTAAACCACCAAGAAACCGTCCCCCTCCTCCTCCCCTGCACTGCGATCACCACGCCTCCGTCTGCTTCTATCCCACAACCGGCGGCAGCACCTTGGGACGACCCTGCGGCTGCTTTGGCTTGGCAACGCAACCTTGATGAGCTAAACCCTCGCAAAGGTGAACAGGCTTTACTGCTTTCGCCGCTTCCGAACAAGGGCCTGTCAGGCATTTGGGGAACCGTGAACCAGCTCAAATGGACGAGCCCAGCCCTCCGGGAACGCCACATGGGGGGAGGCCAGTCGCCGTGAGCTGATTAGCATTGGCTTCAAAACTCCGCTTGCCTGCATCTTCGTTATTGAACCTTTGACCTCTTCCCTTCCTCTCCCAACGTCGGTTTTGTTTCGACTGGGTCATCACCGTGATATACGGATATACGGGACAAAGGGCCTCGACATCAGACAACCCAAACCAGCCCGCCGCCATGGTCCCGACGACGTCCCGCCTCGGCCAGCAGCTGCTGTTTCTGCTGCTGGCCGGGCGCGCCCTGGCCGACGGCACCGGCCTCATCGGCTACGGCAAGACCATGTACCACCCGCCGTGCGCCTTCGCGTGCCGCGGCGTCGTCCGCGTCTCGCAGCTCTCGTGCACGCCCGTCGAGGGCGGCGAGCTGCACGGCACGGGGCACAGCATGACGCCCACGCCGCCCGAGTGCTACGTCTCGGACCCGGCCTTCCTGCGCACCATGGCCCTCTGCATCGCCACCCACTGCCCCCACGGCGACGGCGGCATGCCGCCCCTGAGCCTCCTCGAGGACTACTGGCGCCACCACCTCGGCACCGGCACCGTCGGCACCCCGGCCTACACGCCCGCCATGTCCTACGTCGAGGCCCTGCGTGAGGCCGAGCAGGACGTGCTGGACGCCGGCGGCGAGGTCGACATGCCGTCCAACGAGACGGCCCACGATGACCACGCCGGCATGGACCACAGCAGGGTCAGGCTCAGGCTCAGGGTTCGACAGCACGAGGGTCACGGCGAGGAGGAGGAGGAGGAGGAGGGAGCGGAGGAGATGGAGAACGGGCTGCCGACGTTGACGCGTGGCGATCCTCTCAACAGCACCCACCTCGTCGCCATGGAAGACTGGCAGCTTCAGTACAACGGCATGACCTCGTTCGAGATCAACGAGACGGGCCATTCCACTTACACGTAAGTCGCCCTTCCCCCTTTCTCTCAACTCACCTCGCGTGCCACCACACGTCTCGCTGACAAAACGAACCAGCATCACCATCACGCTCGTCGCCCTCTTCCTCCCCGTGCTCCTCTCCATGCTGCGCTTCGTCCCCTTCCTGCGCACCAGCAGCACCTGGGTCTGGCTCAACTCCATGCTCAGCACGCCTCCCGCCTGGGGCAGCCGCCATCGCGAGCCCGTCGCGCCCCTCGCCGGCGGCGGCCTCGTGCCCACCCGCGGCCAGGCCCTCTACATCGCGCTGCTGAGCGTCCTCAACGTCGTCTTCCTCGTCGCCCCCTACTACAACATCCAGCCCCAGAGCACCTTCGCCAGCCTGCGCATCCAGGAGATCAGCCTCATCGGCAACCGCGCCGGCTCCATGGCCATGGGCAACGTCGTCGCCATGTTCGTCTTCTCCACGCGCAACAACGTCCTCCTCTGGCTCACCGACTGGAGCCACGGCACCTTCCTGCTGCTGCACCGCTGGCTCGGCTACTGGGCCATCCTGCTGACCGTCCTGCACTCCATCATGCTGCTCTACTACTACGTCACCTTCGGCGACTACGCCCACGAGCTGTCGCGCGACTACTGGGTCTGGGGCATCGTCAGCACCGTCGCCGCCTGCGCCATCTTGCCCGCCTCCCTGCTCGTCGTCCGCCAGCGCTTCTACCAGGCCTTCCTCGCCGCCCACCAGCTGCTCGCCCTCATCTTCCTCATCGGCTACTACTACCACATCTGGTACTGCTACAGCTACAACTGGGGCTACGAGATCTGGATGTTCGTCGCCTCGGGCATCTGGGCCTTCGAGTACGTCATCCGCATCGCCCGCATGGCCTTTAACCGCTTCCGCACCGCCGTCGTCTCCCCCGTCGAGGGCTCCAACGGCGAGTACATGCGCGTCACCATCGACGGCGTCTCCGCCCACGGCGTCGTCTACCTGTGCTTCCCCACCCTGACCTGGGCCTTCTGGGAGACGCACCCTTACTCCGTCGCCTCCTCGTACGCCTACGACGTCAACCCGGCATCCCCCGGCTTCGAGAAGCACGCCTACGCCGACGAGCCCGCCAAGACCACCGGCGGCGACGTCATCGAGAAAGCCGAGGACAAGAGCAGCGGCGCTTCGTCTCCCAAGCTCTCCGCTTCTTCTTCCGCAGTCGCCTCCAGGGGCGTCGTCTCCCACGTCAACGCCCGCCCGCAGGCCACCTTCCTCGTCCGCACCCGCGCCGGCTTCACCAGCAGCCTTGCGGCCCGCCTCGCCAAGTCCACGTCGGGCTCCATCCGCCTGCCCGTGCTCGTCGACGGCTCCTACCACTCGGCGCCCCTCGCCCAGCTGCACCACTGTACCTCTATCGTCTGCATCGCCGGCGGCGTCGGCATCACCACCGTCCTGCCCCTGCTGCAGGCCAACGGTCAACGCCCGGCCAAGCTCTTCTGGGGCCTGCGCCACGACAGCCTGCTCCGCGAGGTCGCCGACCTGCTCGATGCTCTGCCGGCCGGCGTGCTCACCCAGACTAGCGTGGGCGACCGTCTCGACATCGAGGCCATTCTCAACGAGGAGTTGCTCCGCGTGGATGAGAAGCTGGGCACCGTAGGCATCGTAGTGTCTGGCCCGCCGGGCATGGCGGACAAGGTGCGCACCGTAGTCTCCGAGTTGGGAGCGACGGGCCTGTCGAGGGAGTTTATTCTTGTTGATGAAGGTTTCAGCTGGTAAATGCTTAGATGAGAAAGACCTACGGGCATGTCAAACACTTTTGAAAAATAATACATGTTTCTTTTCACATGACCTACATACTGTGTCTCAACTATGTATTCCCACGTAATTATCTCAACAGAGATGAATCGGTCCCGAACTTTGATCATGATTGTCCATGTAGAATTCGGGAGGCTTCAGTGAGGAGTCTTGCTCGACCCGTTACTAAATGCATCACAGCATTCAACATCAGCTGCATCGTGACGAGGCTAACTCATGACGGGCAAACCGTTGAATACACACACTGGAGAGCACTGCAAGAACCTATATCTAGAATGGGCCCAGACTAATCAAGAAGAGAACCTTTGATATGACTTCTTGCATCGACCCAAGGACAAAAATGTCTGCTTGTACTTTGTATAGATCCCCATGCATGGCCTGAATCTACCGTCACAGCCAGCAACAACCTACAGTTAAACCGTCATATACACTCCCTTCCCCATCATTACCTCTCAAGCCCCTTTCCCTCCCTCCCATGCTATCAACACACCTCCTCCCCTCCACAAGCCTCCCCGACATCATCAGCATCCCATCCTGCTCACCCTCCTCAGGACACAAATCCCCTGGAACAAACATGTCATTCGTCCTACGCCTCGAGCCACACTCCTTCCCGCCCGCTACTTGCTAATCAGGCCCGGTAGAGAAAAAGTGGTACATATTATAGCCCACGAAGGCACCCAAATTACGGTGCTTTCCCGGCTTACCCTTAGTGTCCTCGAGGTGGACGTTGCAACACCCGTAGCGGACAAGGGGCTGCCACTGGCCTTTTGCTTCATTTTTGGGTTGTTTTATTTTCTTGTATATTTTATTTGTATTGGCAATCGGTGCAGTAGCATGTCATTGTCGAGACGGAATGCGTCTGTACAAAGCCACCAGATAGCCATGTAGGCGTTCTTGGCTCATCCGCGACCTTGTACCGGATGGCTCGACTCAAGGAGGCCCCAAGAGGCATTGGGACAAGCTCCACATTCGTTCCATCAGTGACTCAAATAGATGACTCTCACCCGTTTTATCTGAACCCATCCAATCTATGCGAATAAACGCCTGAAAAAAAAAGCCCTCCCTAGCTCCCGTACACCCACCCCTCGAGCTCCTTGTAAGCCGTCTCCAGCTCGTCATTTGTCACCACGCAATCGAACCCGGCCTGCCCAAACTTCAACTCCTCGGCCGCCCTGTCCAGCCTCTGCGTGATGCTCGCCTCCGTCTCGGTGCCGCGCGCCCGCAGCCTCCGCTCCAGCTCGTCGCGCGACGGCGGCGCGATGAAGACGTAGCGGAAGTCCATGCCCGATTTCCTTACTTGCTTGACGCCCTCCATCTCGATGTCCAGGACGACCACTTTGCCTTTGGCGGACTGCTCCGAGATGGTCATCTTGCTCGTGCCGTAGAAGTTGCTGCCGAATTGCGCGCTGCCCGGCACCTCGCCCGTTAGCCAAGACCTTCTCACACTCCCAAGCACCACCCATCCCGGTACACTGAGGCGTGAGGCTGTGGGGACCTTACTGCTCGAGAAACTTATCCTGCGCAACCAGCTCCGCAAACTCCTCCTTGCTAACGTAGTAGTAATCCACGCCGTGCTCCTCGCCCGGCCGCGGCCCCCGCGTGGTGTGCGATATCGAGAACGTAAATGCCTCCGGGTGCCGCTGGAACAGCATCTTGAACAGCGTGCCCTTGCCCACGCCGCTGGGGCCGGAGATGACAATTGGGCGACGGTCGGTTGGCAACGCCATGGTTGTGCTCGCAAAGAATCGCACTGCGGCAGGCGGTATACGTTAGCGACGACACGGGAAGAGGAGGGGGAGGGGGAAAGGAGTACATGGAGGTCGGGAGGAGGGTGGCTTGCGGCCGAGGACCCCAAAACTTCCAGCCAGAGGAAGCGAATGAAGCCGGCGAGGCAGCAAAATTGCCATGGTGGAGGTGGTTTGTGGAGTCACGTGCGGTAGCTGCCTCTAGGCTTTGGGGGGGGGGGGGGATACTGGAAAGCAGTTACATGGGCGGTGCAGTCTTTCGCCTTGATTCATAGGACAGAGGAGAAAGCATTTCACTCTTCCCTTGTGCAAGATATGTTACGTCGGGTGTCGTGATTTGCGTATGAACCAGACTATGACGGGTATGGTTTTTCTTACAATCTGATGTATCCCTGTCCTCCGCCTCATTCATAAACAGCCCTTTTTCATGCAACACCAAGAGTACATCACATGAATTTCATAATCAAAATGAAAGATGGCATGACTTTTTCATTCAGGCTAGGTATCATGGTTGGTATCCAACTCTATATGCGCGTGCACCATATCCTCGTCGCTATCAAAATAGTCGACGCACTATATATATCCAAAACAAAGCTCGCTCAATACTTAATCAATATAATCAATATCGCTTATGTTCAGCATTAGCCACCGCCGCCTCGACAGCCTCTTCCAAGTCAAAGTGGAAGAGCGGCCGGTTCAGGCCCTGGATGGCCACCAGCCGCGCGCTCGACGGGTCCATCGGCACGTCCTTGTCCGACGGTGGTGATGACGATGTTGCTTGTTCAATATCGTCCTCCTTGGTGTGCACGTTGCGCTCCTGCTGTTGCATCACAGCTGCGGCCGTCGCTGCGCTGTCTGACCCGCCAAGATCGGCAATACTGAAGATGGTCTTCCAATTGCCTGCGGCTTGCTCGCCGCCACGGGCCGGCGTCTTGTAGCCGAAGCCTGCGGCAGCGAGTGATCGTTTCGTCCAGCGGTTCTCAATATTGGCAAAGTGCCAGTTGACCGTCTCCGGTGCGGCGTAGCGATCCAGCTGGTTCCGCACGTCTATGAGCGTCTGCGCAGCCGTCACGTCAATATTGTTGACGGACGAGAAATCGAGAACAATCGCCTTGAGGATGGGCCGTGTGTCGCTGGCATCGGCTTTGGAACCAGGGGTATTGGCTTCGTTCCAGGGTCGGTCCTTTACACATGTTAGTCAGGCTGCTGTAGCTTGCAGTAGGAATAAAAACTTACGCCCATGCTCCCGAGCAGGCTGGGATCAGTTCGGCGAGTCTCCTTGAAAATGACATCGGTAAGATGGTTGAGGTAATGGGAGGCGTTGGGGTAGTTGAAGCCCTCGGCGAACCGATAAATGAAAACACCCGGGTACGGGCTTCGGATGGCAACCCTGGGGTTGGAGCCGTCTGCGTGGTCGATGGGAATGAATCCATTGCGCACCGAGGTCTCGGTCTCGTGAACCGCAGCCCCCTTGGGGTCCTTGGCATCTCCCGAGCCCTCCGTGGTGACGGCCTTGACGGTGCGAATGCGAGCGAGGCCAAGAATTCGACCACGGCTCAGGAACAGACGCACCACGACAACGGTAAAGGACAAGCAGATGGTAACATAAACACCCGTCTCAATCGTATCGAAGACAGTTGCGAAGACACCAGCGAAGAACACAACCACTTCAAGCGGTGCCACGCGCCAGAACTGGAAAACAACCCGAGGAGGAGTGATGACGTCAAGCACAGCGTGAATAATAACAGCGGCCAGCGCGGAGCTGGGAATGTAGAAGAAGACGGCGGTCAAGGCGTATAGGGCCAGCAGGACAACGAGACCAGTAATGACACCAGCAAAGGGGGTTCGTACACCAGCCTTGGACTTGATGGCAGTGCGAGAGAAGGATCCGGTAGCGGGGTACGCGCCGAGGAAGGGGCCGAGAAGGTTGGTCACACCAATGGCGACGAGCTCCTGAGATGGGTCGATGGTGTAGTTGTTGACGCGGCCAAAAGACTTGGAGATGGCAATGTGCTCAATGAGCATAACGATGACGGCAGCAGGGAGCTCCGAGACGAAGGCGTTGATGATGGAGGTGTTGATGGTGGGAGCAGCAGCGTGCTGGAAGCCTATACACAATTTTAGCATCAACCGCCAACCAGGGGGACTGTTCAGATCATCATACCTCGTGGGACGGTGCCGAGGATACGGACGCGAGGGTCGTCGCGGTGGTTTAGGTTCATGCCAGCACTGATGCCCGTGTACAGCAGAATGACGAAGGCCGTGCGCAGGGTGGAGATGAAGAAGTACAGCTTCGCACGGTGCGGCTGCTTCTTGGCCATGAACGAGCAGATGGAGCGGACAAGGTACAGCATGACCAGCGAAGAGACACCGAGAGCAGCATCAAGACCAGCGGCATCGGGCAGGCGCTCCAGGGTGTCGATGATGACCCGGTAGGGCGCCGCACGGCTGTTGGGAATGCTGATGCCGAGGAGTCGCGACAACTGGCCAAAGCTGATGTTGATGGCGGATCCAGTCATGAAGGCGCAGATGGCGGGAAGAGGGATGAACTCGACGACCCAGCCAAGACGGGCCAGGCCGAGGAAGGTGATGATGGCACCGGTAATGACGGCCAGAGCCGAAGCAATAATGTGGCCTTCGACTTCGGGGAGGATTTCACGGGCGTGAATCACGACGTTTCCGGTAACCTGAGACATGACGGCAACGGGCTACAGCGTGTCAGTCAAAAACCCACGAGCAAGTGCAGGCTTGTCCGGGACTACTTACACCAATGGTGATGTCCTTGGATGTAGCAAAGAACCAGTAAATCAGGACACCCATGAATGACGAGTAGAGACCGTATTGAGGAGGAAGCTCGGCCAACTGAGCGTAGGCCATACTCTGAGGGACGACAACGGCACCGACAGTAACACCTAAGCGCAAGGTTAATTACAGCCACGTAAAGGATGCTCGCAACGGTGAGGAAAAGACATACCAGCAATGAGATCACCAATGAACCAGACCAAGTTGTACTTGCCGATCCAGTGGATAAAGGGAAAGAGGTTGTAGAAGTAATGGCCAATATCTTGGGCTGTCGGCCTCAACTCCTCAATGAACTCCCAGACACTGGGTTCGGGCTCGATGAAGGGATCAGCATTGTGGATGGAGGGAATGTCGTCGTCGCGGTCATCGTGCTCCACGCCCAGGACCTTGGCTAGGCGGTCCATGTTGAAGGACTTCTGAGTAGTAGCCATTGCAGATGGTGATGGTGAAACCCGGGTATGCCTCGTGGGTGAGTCCCAACGGGCCAGTTTAGGGGGTGTTGTGTGGGGTTGTGATGGATTAGACTTTGGTCAACAACTTTGTTGTGATCCAAGTATCTATCCGACCAAGTGAGACCCGGTACCTCTGAGGGGGGGGGGATTATGACAAGACGAGGGCAGCTGGTGATCTGAACACAAGCAAAGGGAGACAGAGTCAACTGTATATATAGTAGACGATGGGCGTGGGGGCGGTGCAGCTGCAATTGTCCGTACAGATGGAGACTCGGGCAGGCCCAGGGTTAGGGAAGGCTGCACTGCTGATCGTTTTGATTATAACCCTTTCCGAGCTCGTGCCAGCAGGAGGCGTCTGATAGGGATGGGAGATTTTGGGGAGAACCCTGGAGCTCGGCAGCTTGAACCGGTCGCGCTCAGCTGTCCTCTCCGTAGATATGCAGGCAGGACAGGGCCAAGGGTGCTGGTATCTAGGATATCCGTCGTTGTTGCTCCGCGCTTACGCTGTGGCCCTGTGGGTGTGTCCTGGTCGTTCTAGAATTCCGGGCCCTTTGTTTCGCAGCCAAGGCGGGAGTATCTGACATATGGGAAATGGGGATAAAAGACCAAGTCAGGAACTGGACAAGCAAGGAAGGAGAATTACAATATATGCAAAGAGGAAGAGGGTGGCGGAGGGAAGGAGGATTGTCATTATTAAGGAATCGGGCCAAGTCCGCCAGGTAAGGTAGGCCCATCGCACGAGGTACCTGGTGGATTGAAGCCCAGCCCAGTGCCAAACAGCACTATTTTCTCTCCCGCCTTGACAAGCTGGCATCGAGAAGATCCTTTCATGATTACGTTGATGACCGCGGACAATGGGCGGTCGTTGCAACGGCGCAGGCCGGTGCTGTGGGTGCCACACCCAAGGACCACCCAAGCCCTGGTTTCGTCCAGCCAAAGCCAGCGAGGCGGCCCAAAGAGGAATCGCGGGACACAAGACGAATCTCAAGTGCCGATTGCGCCATCGCCCCGGCAGCCAATCCGGGCCCCTCAGAGGTCGCCGGCGGGTCAGCGCTGGAGAGGGCTCCCCCCAAACACGCACGCCTCGGGGGGGAGGGACATGAACACACGCCCCGTTGAACCCCATCCTTATGGTTGAGCTCCCCGATGTGACAAATGCTCTCTGGCATACGCGAGCGGCAGTGATGACCATCGACACCAGCCGCCCTTACAGTCACACGCGGCGACAATTCCGTTGTCAGAGGGGACGCGTGGAAAGGTGCAATAAGCGGCAGAATCAGACTCTGGGCGGAAGCGGGCCCAGGGAAATCGGCCAGAATCCAACGATAAGGAAATGCATATGTAAGCGGAGGTTGTCGTTTTTCACGAGGCGGCCATGACTTCATCAGCAGGAACCGCCGTGGGCTTGCGGAGCCAGGGGAAAGCCGCCGGTGTGGTCCCGGGCTGGCCCAAGCCGCGAGCTGGGACCAAGACGCTCGGCGATGATCTGCTATAAACAGTACAGCACTTGTTCAGTGTCCCCGACCATCATTGCCACTACTGTATCTACGGTAAGGTAGCCGGGCCCCTTCCCTGGACGAGTGCAGCACAGTAAGTACTGTCAGCTCACCCGTGGGTGCCCTGCCTTGCTCTCTGCCATGCGTCCAATTTGCGCCGCTCCCTGTCTCACCTTGCCGTAAGCGCTTGTTCCTGGCATCTGTCTGACACGGGAAAACCCCCATTCTGCCTAGTAGGCGTCCCGAAGGCTGATAGCGATGTCTGAATTTTTCCCGAACCATTGCTGCGATGCTTGATTCCCCCCGCCTTCCCGCCCGTTCGGTTCTGTTTGAACCATCTGTAGCATGCGGGCTGCCCGCTAGCTTCGGTGACCAAAGAGCGCAAAAACTGGCACCTGGGGCAGTGGCTCCAAGCTCGTCATCGCCGCCCTCTCGATCGTGTGTGTATCTGTAGATTTTTGTGTGTGCGGTGTGTGCCCTCGGCAGCAAGATGCCGAGGATCTGCTTTCCCCCAATCCTGTGCACATCGAAATTGATGTACAGCGCTTCCTGAACCGTGACAGGCGCCGTGTTTACCATTTGTACGTGTTGCCTAAGGTAGGTCGGGCGGATTAACCGTGAACCCTTTTTCGATGCCCTACTAGGAAGACAACATCCTTGCCTGAGTAGGTATTTACCTTACCTTAGTCAGGACCTGCTGTACCATGTTCCTTCACCACCACAAACTGTCAAGATCAACCGTCGCGTTCCGGTCTCGTACGGCCCAAGGCACCGCACCGTCTCGGTAGGCTTCCGACTCCGATGACATCTATGCTGAAAAGCTGGTAATTCTCTGGGTCCCCGAACTTCACTGCCGAACCTGGATGATTCCCCGACCGCCCGCGGGTTGTGGAGTGGTATTCCAAAGCCCTTCGATGACGTGCTCAGGCTACAGGAACTGCCAGCCCAAGTCTACCCATGCCGTGCGGCACGCACCACAGTCTACTTTGTAGGACCAATCCCATGTGGGCTGGAGCGGAGGGTGCAGTCAAATGGCGATCCTCGGTCGATGCATCGCGCTGCGAGCGCTTTCCCAAGGAGTTTGTGACCCCTCTGCGGTCATAATCGCTCAAGGACAGGAAATACGCGATATCGACCGTCGTCTCAACACATCACGAACACGTCGTTGTGCATGGGATCCGTCCCATCGGATATGAAGTGCAAATCCTGAGCAAAAGGTCCCAGTCGCGGCCAACATCGCTCCTGTCGGCCGAGTATCGCTACTCCAACGCAAATACGTGCTTGCCAGGCCTCATAACGCCATTCACTTTGCATTCTTTCCATTTCCCTTGAATCTGTCTGGAGAGTTATTTGGCAGAAAAGAGAAAAGGCAATGGCCATCCTGCAGATATCCTGTGCCGACGTTCCGAGACATGACGTTGAGGACCATGTCGCAATCGTTGCGCGCACGCCACCACCCTCCCGCATCTTCGAAAGGCAAGCTTGGCACTGCACCCCAGAAGCAAGGCTTCGGGAGTGATCGTTGCCCGTGTCTTGGCCGTCTTGGTGAGCCAGATCGATCGTGGCGGCGACATGGGCGGTGGTGCAATTTCACGTGTTGAGAGGGATCAAGTGAAACGCCGCGCAGCTGAGAAATCCTTAGCCTAGGAGGTTCAAACTGGCTCTGGCAAGTCTGGCATGTCAGAATCGAGTCAAATATGGCCAAAAGTTGCATGTCTGAGTATACACATTTTAGCAGCTGATATGTCGTCAATGTAGGGGCGTATGGAGTGATGGGTTGTCCTATGCAAGCAGATCAACACCACAGGGACCTTTGTCTTTTGGTCACTTGTTCTCTGCGGAAACGGCTAGGCTTGCAGCCGTCAAGAGCAATGTAGATGGATGCCATCACCCATGCGATATCATAAGCATCCTTATTTGACAATAATCCACAGGGTTCCACGAACAACGACATCGGGGTTGCTCTCCGCCGCTGCATAATCTTTTATATTATTGCATTGCATGCTTCGCATCAACTGCGCCAACTTGGCTTTGCATGGCGCCAACAAGGCCGAGAACGATATATGCTGCATCATGGAGAAATTACTCATCTCGCCGTACGCTGAATGACGGCTTGCCATCCCGTCGAACCAACAACACAACGATTACCACGGCGTCCTCTAGGAAGCTGGCAGGCCGAACGCGGCTCGACTTTTAATGGTCTCCAGCCGACGACTATATGCTTTGGCAACTTGTCGGAGAGACCAAGATGCGGACGATGTACCTAGCTGACAAACATTTTGCCGTTTTATAGGACAGTGTCTCGAGGCACGGTGGCTCGGACAGTAACGCTTGATGATGGCCATGGTTTGTCATGATAGCCGTTAGCTAACATCGGCGTGTCCATCACAGAACACATCCAGTATTCAAGCACGTACGACCTCAAGTGGTTCGTATGCTCGAGCGCCCAACTTCACTGTTCATGGTAAGTGCTTCGTCGATGAGATCCGCGGGTAGGCGTTCCGGGTTTCCTGTTCTCAGCCGAGGTTTGATGATTGGGAGGATATGCCGAGGGTATGCCTTTTCGGAGGGTGGCATGTTAATAGGTTCTGTCTTGCGACTGTGTCCCCGGCGGCGTTTGAGCCATTGGTTAAGTACATGAAACTTGGATAAGAGATCGCCCACTGCTCTAGAGGAGAAGAAACCGAAGGGCGTGTCGTGGGTTTGTTAGTCAAGGCGAGCCACGATGATTTTAGGTGGTTGATAATTAGGGGGCCTGGGTGCTCTGCCATGGTGCTTGTTTGGTGGGCACAATGATAGAGCTGCTTGGGTTGCAGAGGCTACCCTATATCAAAATTGTTGAAGTCGGCTTGGAAAGTATTGGAACAAAGCTGCAATCCACGTGAGGTCCAGGGTTCCGTGTGCTACCCTATACTGTGAAACAGCTCACCACTTCTACGTAGCTAGACGAGACTTAGGGAAGCCTGTCTTACGGCGCTACTGCTTCTGTTCGTAGAGAGATTGCTCTGCACCTCGAGGCATGTTTCCAGAGACAGAGGCATCGAATTCACTTAAGCCAGCCGCCGAACAGCACGTCCTATTGGCGTCCCTTGCTTGTCTCGCCCCGCTACTCTAACGACTCAGCGTGGCGGGGCGGTATGCCAATGGTGGGAAACTCAAGACATTGTCCCAGTGTCTCAACTAGGGGTTGTCAGCTTCTAAATCTGTGCAATTGTCTGAAGCAAGTCCTTTGTTGGCTGAGAATCCAACGCTACTTTGTGCACGACGATAGATCGGTAGTTTCTCTGGAGAGTTCCAGTAGTCGAAGCATACTCTATTAGCCAATGGCCTCACGCAAGTCGGTCCTTATCACAGGGTATGATAACTCTTATCACACAATGCCTCTCTCCTATCTAGCTATGTTGCAATGATTGATTTTCCCAAAACGGTAGCTGCACGCCGGGAGGCATCGGCCATGCTCTGGCTTTGGAGTTCCATCGTAGAGGTAGGAATGCCCTGCGATAAAGCGGGCGGCACGGCAAGGGCTAAAGACGATGATAGGATGCCATGTCATCGCGACAGCACGCAACTTTGATGTGCTCGAGGACTTGGGCGCTCGTGGCCTAAGCATCCTCGAGCTGGATGTGACAAGCCAGGAGAGCGTTGTCCAGGCCAAAGCCAAGGTGGAAGAACTTACTGGCGGACACCTTGACATACTCATCAACAACGCGTAAGGCCCAGCTGCACCTGCGTGCCTTTTGCCTGACAGACATGTGCTGATTGTGCCTGCGCAGCGGCCGGACTCACACGATCCCCGCGTCAGACGTCGACATCGACGATGCTCGCCAGACCTACGACGTCAACCTCTTCGGCCCCATGCGCATGTGCAAGGAGTATCTCTCCCTGCTCATCGCCGCACGCGGCCTCATCATCAACGTCTCCTCGGGCACCTCGGTGGTGCCGTACCTCTTCGGCTCCGTCTACTCCTCGACCAAGTCGGCCCTCAACCAGTACTCGCGCACCCTCCGCATGGAGCTGCAGCCCTTCAACGTCCGCGTCATGGTGCTCATGACGGGCACCGTCCGGTCCAACATTGCCAACCATGCGGAGCGCGCCCTGCCCGGGGGCTCGCTGTGGAAGCCCGTCGAGGACTACTTCGACGCGCGCAAGGCATGGAGCCAGCGGAACGGCACGATGCCGGCAGACAGGTTTGCGGAGAAGGTGGCGAGCATGGCGCTGAGAGGGGAGGGCTGGTTGGCTGGGACGACGGATTGGTTCTGGGTCGGTGGGATGGCGTTTGCGGCGTGGATTGCGTCGGTGCTGCCGGCGTGGGTGAGTGAGTTGGTGGTTGCGAGGCTGATATTCAATATGGGACCGATTACAAAGAGGTTACAAGCCGCAAGGACCAAGAAGGACTGAAGGGCTGCGATAGAACATAGTGGTCCATGAGGCAGCAAAGGAAATCATCGCTGGCATGAATTTCTGGGCTGTATATTGAAGAAGAACAAGCAGCACCGCCTGGAGACGCCACAGACTATGTCTTGCAGACACATTCAGACGAAGAGATGTGACTTGAGAGCCTCATACCCGTGAGCAGCAACGATGACATATCCCTCTAAAATTCCCATGATGTAATTTGTTTGACCATGAGGTGGCTCAATTCCCGTCACATGGCCATCCGTCCCCTAGCAGGCAGGCTTAGGCAGGTACGTAACGCCCTCGCCCCGTTTAATCTTAGTGGGAGCTCCTGTGACAGCTTAGCTCCCGTGCCCCTGTAACGGACCGCCTCTAAAACTCGGCTGTACTGCCAACTTGCTACTCTTCCCACTTCCTTCCAGCCTCACTCGTGCAACATCCCCTAACTAATTACCCTCACAATACGGCTGCAGCAATGTCTCGCTTCTCGCACTACGATACAGACGAAGAACGTCTTCCCGAGGGTATGAAGCGCGTAGGCTACGATGCCGATACCCAAGTCTACACGTTCCGCGATGCCGATGGTAGCTTCTGGGAGAGTGCTCCTGGCTGCGAGTACGGGCGTCTGACACAGGTCGGCCACAGCAGTCCTGCTGACGATGACGATGACGATTCGGCGCCGTTCCTCAACGAAGACATCGTCAAGACTTCCTGGCGCAACGACATGATGCCGTTGCTGAACTTTGGATTGCTGATTGGCGTGTTCTTGTTGGGGTTGATCTGGTACCTACATTGGACTGCCCCGTCCTACACCTCATCATCACGCGTTTGTCCTGAAAGCACATCATTGTACAAGATCATGCACGGAGACACTTGCTGGGATATTGGCCAGAAATTTGACCTATCGCTTGATGGTATCACGTCGCTCAATCAGGACTTGGACTGCACTAAGCTCAGGGTGGGTACCGAGCTTTGTCTCCCAGCATAAGCAAACAGCAACACGAACTGGCAGGACAGAGTTCAACCCAGGCGCTGGAATTGCGTCCCCTTGCGTATTCGAGGGCTCATTTACGGATCACGAGGAACACGACCGGCTGGTCATCAGTTGCACCGGCACGTTGTTTTGACGCAAGCGGTCTTGGAGCAGCTACGGGTACAGGTAACAAGGCTGGCGTATATACGACCCGCTTAGCTATGAGGCTCTGGATACAGTTCTCCGCGTTCTGACTGCTGCGGGATAGATGGTTGTCTTCTACCTACATAGGCAGAGAATAGCATTGACCATGACCTCAGGAATGGCATAGCTCCAGCCGATGTTGCACGTTTGAGATAGAACACTGGCGGAAAATCTTCGGCGCACCTACTCCCCACCGACCAACAGCCAGCACAGCAACGGCGCGCTGTCGTAGTGGCACTAACCACCAGGACCCCTCAACAACAAGCGGGGCACTACCAACTTTTTCCAATTTTTTTTATTATCGACAAATTTCGACCTTGCCAACCTTACACCCACTCTTTCCTTGACAATATTTTCTCCCGCCCATCCTCTTCCTCTGAGCCGAGAGCTTGACTTACAGCTTTGCTCAAGTTTGGATAAAGGGAAAGTCAAGATGGACAAGGACAAGCTCGCCCAGCTGTTGCAGGGCAGCCAAGTTCGTACGTTAGATCACACACTACACTTGGGCAACACAGCGTGTCTCTGAGAATCTCGCTGACGAACAGGCAATAGCCAACACTGAGCAGGTCAAGGCGGTCACGGCCGAACTGCAGAAGAACTACTACACGAAACCCGAATCCCTTCTGCTCCTCGTCGACATCTCCCTCACTCATGGCGACACTGCCGTACGACAGCTCGCGGCCGTCACAGCCCTACGCCTGACGCCCAAGCACTGGGAAAAGACACCCGAGGACCAGCGCCAGCTAGCCCGCACTCACCTGCTCGACGGCACCCTCAAGGAGACTTCTGCTACCCTTCGTCACTCGCTGGCACGTCTCCTGGCCGGCATCGTCGGACTCGATCTTGAGAATGGCGAGGGTGAAGAGTTCTTGAAACAGCTCATCCCGCTCAACACAAGCGACAATGTTGTTGCCCGCGAGGTTGGCTCATTCCTCCTCTACGCCATGCTAGAGGATGATCCCACCCACTTCAGTGACTACGTCCACCAGTTGCTCCAGCTGTTCCAGGCTCGTATCGAGGACCAGGAAAGCAAAGAAGTTCGCATCAACATCGTCCGCGCGATCGGTGCCATCCTCGTCATCATCGAGCCTGATGAGGACACACAAGCCGTGGCGGCTATTCAAGCCCTGCTGCCAAACTTGGTCAACATCCTCAAGGCCACCGTCGAGGCTGAGGATGAGGAAAGCTACAAGACTGTCTTCGAGGTCTTCCAGTCTCTGGTCGCCTACGACTCTGCATTCACGGGCAAGCACTTTAGGGAGCTGCTTCAGTTCATGATTGACTTGGCTGGCAATGTCAACGCCGAGGAAGATGCCAGGACCCAGGCACTGGCCTTCTTGATCCAGTCGGTGCGCTTCCGTCGCATGAAGATCCAGGCCATGAAAGATATGGCGGCACAGTTGATGGTCAAGGCCATGCACATTGTCACGGAGCTTGATTCGGATGACGACGAAGAGAGGACACCTGCAAGAGCTGCCATCGGCCTGATTGACGAGTTGTCTAATGAACTGCCACCCCGCCAGTCCGTGCTGCCCCTTCTGGAGCAGTTCCCTGCTTTCGCAACCCACCAGAATCCCAAGTTTCGAATTGCCGCTATGCTGTCTCTTGGCAACGCCGCCGAAGGTGCTCCTGATTTCATCTCCACCCAGCTTCAGCCCCTCCTTCCCACCATTGTCAATCTTTTATGCGACTCCGATGACCAGGTTCGACACGCTGCCCTCATCGGCCTCATTCACCTTGCCGATGAGATGGCGGATGAGATGTCCTCGCACCACGAGCAGTTGATGTCCGCCGTGCTCAAGAATCTTGAGGCTGCGTCGCAGGGTGCCTCGGACAAGTCAAGCGTCCGTATCATTCGTAGTGCGTGCGGCGCTCTGGACACTCTTGGTGAGGGTATTGACAAGAAGGTCATGGCCCAATATGGTCCGAACCTGATTGGTCCTATGGTCCGCCTGCTGGAGCACGACGACTACGGTGTCAAGGCTGCCGCTGCTTCTGCTGTTGGCGCCATTGCTGCTTCCATGGATAAGGCTTTCGAACCTTATTTCAAGGATGTGATGAAGGTGCTTGGCAAGTTCGTCACAATCAAGGATAACGAGGAGGCTTTGGACCTTCGCAGCTCCACATGCGACAGCCTTGGGCGTATTGCCATGGCGGTTGGCCCGGAAGCTTTCCAGCCCTATGTCATGGAACTGATGACCGCGAGCGAGGAAGCTTTGAACCTAGATAACCCCAGGCTCAAGGAGACCAGCTTTATGCTGTGGTCCAACCTCTCCAAGGTCTACCAAGAGCAGTTCGACCACTTCCTGGACGGCGTCATGAATGGTCTCTTCGCATCCCTAGAGCTGGAGGAGGAGGAGATTGATCTTCCTGGAATCGATCCTAGCCAGCTTGACGACGGTGCCATTGTTATCGGCGGCAGGCGTATCAAGGTCAAGGCTCAAACTTCCGAGGAGGACGCCATCATTGCTACCGGCGGAGAGGAAGACTGGGATGATGTCGAGGATTTGGATGATCTTGATCCCGTTACTGCAGTCGCTTTGGAGCAGGAGATTGCTCTCGATGTTCTCGGCGACGTCATCTCCAACTCGTGCAACAGCAGCAACCTGGAGAAGTATGCCGAGAAGGCCATCACCACTGTTGCTCCTTTCGCCAACCACGCCTACGAGCGCTGCCGCCAGGTCGGCATTGCCACTCTTTGGCGAACTTATGCTCGCGTCTTCCAGGTTTGGGAGGAAGGCTCTGGCAACAAGTGGCAGCCTGGCATGCCCCCTAAGATCACCCCACCGGCTTCCATCATCAGCATCGGTCAAGAGCTATACAAGGCCACGATGAATGTCTGGACGGACGACTCTGATCGGTACGTATCAAACTGTTTACTTGTGAATCCTCTTCTACATGATGAACACCTTGCGTTAAACCCAGCTCACTCAGACGCAATGCGGATGCTGAGAAAACGTCTAATCTACTTCTGATCTTCCTTGCTCACTTTACCTTTTGTGCTACGCTTTTTTGGAGCTCTGCCTAACAATGATACAGATCCGTCATTACCGGCATCAGCCGAACCATTGCCGATACTCTCAAGGTTTGCGGCCCCGCAGTCTTGGTCAGCAAGGAGGGCATGCTGCAGGAAATCGTCACCGTTGTAGGATCCATTATTACCCGATCTCACCCTTGTCAGCAAGATCCTGGTGATGAGGAGGAGGAGCAAGACGAGGAGGCTGGCTCTTCCGAATATGACTGGCTGGTGGTTGATACTGCTTTGGAAGTGGTTGTAGGCCTGGCAGCTGCCCTTGGTCCGGACTTTGGCGAGCTGTGGAAGATCTTTGAGAAGCCCGTTGTCAAGCTCACCAGCTCCACTGAGAACCTGCACCGTTCCACAGCCATGGGGACCATTGCCGAGATTGCCAAGTACGCTGGCGAGGGCATTACACCCTTCACCCAGTCCTTGGGCCAAACTATTGTCCGACGTCTTTCTGACCCCGACCTGCTGACCAAGTCTAATGCCGCCTATGCTGCCGGTCTCTTGGTTCTCAAGTCTACTGATACCGCCAAGACTCTGCCCATGTACCCTCTGCTGTGGGAGAAGTTGGAGCCGCTGCTGTCTCTTCGGGAAATGCGCATGACGGACAATGTTTCCGGAGCATTGGCTCGCATGATCATCAAGAACCCTGATGCAGGCTTTATTTCTGAGGTGTTCCCGGCCATCGTCAACGTTCTCCCTCTGGAGCAGGATTACGAAGAGAATGAGCCTATCTACCAGTGCATCTACAACCTTTGTGAGTTCCCAAATGTCCACAGTCACGACTCAACTAACGCATTGTCAGACAATCAATCAAACCCGACGGTCCAGCAGCTTACTCCTCAGCTGATTCCCATCTTTGAGAAGGTTCTCAGCCCTCCACAGGACCAGCTTGAGCCAGAGACCCGCGTCCTGCTCCAGCAGACCGTGCAAGGGCTGTACAAGGCTGACCCCAATCTTTTCTCCAACAACCCTCAAGTGTTGGCGCTGGCAGGTGTGTCGCAGTAAAGCATGGTCGGAACGGCTATTGTGAAAAGCCAGTGATGAGGATAATGAGGATCATGAATCATGATGGATAGACCGCAGTGTTGGTCATAGAGGTAGAGGGATATATGCTTACATGTGGTAGAGAATGGTATATATGGGGGTTTGCCAGGTTTAGTCTGGCTATATGTTGAGTTGATACCACGAGCATTAATACCGCTACGAAAGGGACAATGGATTCCTTTGTTTTACACCATGTTCCACAATTCACGGTGCTTCTTGTTCTGTCCTGAGGTCTGGAAGTGAATGAGTATATGCCATGGACAATTGTCTCGTGTGGACAGTGATATATACATTTATAGACCCTCTTGAGCCACCAGTACGCCGGGTACCATATTTCATAAAAAGATATTGAACGCCTACCAAATGCGTTTCGCAACCATCTCGTACCTGAAAACGCCGCTGGAATCCTCATTTTTGCGCTTGTCTTCACCGCCCGTGTTTCTCTTTCCACCAGGCCCGCGTCCACCCTTGAGCCCCTCCGTCTTGTCGGCGTGTATCCAGCGCTGCCTCTCGCTGCCGACTTCGACCTCGGCATGTCCGCCGGAGCGCTTGCCTGCCGCGTCGTACTTTTCCTTCTCCATCTGGCCAGTGGCCACGAGGTGCTCCTTGGTCTTCATCGTCGCGTAGCGGTTGCGTGAGTACTTGAGCAGCAGCATGCCCAGCAGGAGTTTGACGATGAGGAGGACGAGGAAAGCGATGAAGAAGACGACGACCATGGTGAGGGCGGCGATGACGTCGTCCGAGGTCCAGGCGTACCAGGGCCGGGGCTCGTCGTGGTAGGGCGGGGTGCCGTAGGTGTGGCGGCCGAGGGAGTCCCGGATGAGGGCGTCGAAACGGTTGAGGGCGGCGATGACGGCCGGGGAGGAGGGGGCTGCGGATTCCTCGGTGAGGGAGGTATGCGTGGACTGGGGGATAGGCATGGCAAGGTGGGTGGAGAGAAACATGTGGTAGGTTTGGACGGAGGCGCGGATGAAGAGGCAGGAGAGGGGGATGACGGCGAGGCCGAGTCTGCGTGTAAGCGTGGGAGTTGTGAAGGCCTATACTGTTAGCGAGAAGGATATGGAAATATAGGGGAAGAGGTTGTCTTACGTTGGTATAGTAATCCTTGCAGAGAATGTCAAGGATTCTACTGTAAAAGGTAGGTTTGATATTGTTGAACTTGGTCACATAGGCGTGCTTGATGGCGTCTACCAGCATCTCGCTCCCAATGACAATCAGAAAGGGCGACAAGACAGCCGCCGAAGTAATCCACGACGGGAGAACCGTGAAGCTGTGAGGCAAGATGGATGGGTTATGCAGCGGCACGGGTTCGTCTCCATCAGAACCGGCACTATGCCACGGAAGTCCGCCAACCTCGACGACGTTGCGCATGCCAATGATGAGCAGCATGATCCATAGGTGGAAGCGCTCGACGATGTCGGCGCAGGTCAGCTGGAAGAGGTTGTCCTTTTCGAAGCGTTTGAAGACGGTGGACTTGACCTCGGTGAACTGGTTGGACAGGAGCAGGGTGAAGAGGGCGTCCGAGTAGGAGTTGACGGCGACGTTGAGGGTGATGACTTGATAGTAGAGGGTGACGGAGTGGAGGCAGTTGTAGGCCAGTGCGAGGAGGAACATGCCCAGTGGCATAAGGACTTTGGAGCGCCCGGAGGAGTTACGCGAGAGTGTCTCGGTGCTAAAAAGACACTCGAGGATGTCCTGCCCCAGGGCTGACAGCAGACGATCCCCAGTCTCGAGGATGTTGTAGATTACGTAGAGCTTGATGGCCGACTGAGCCCGGATAAAGTGGTACATGCGGCTGGCGTCGAGCCCCATGAGGGCGATGGAGCTGCAGATGATGACGGCGCCTTGCAGCAGGTCCGCCTTGTGGAAGGCAGACAGGTTGGACGGCATCGACTTTGTGCGCCGGTGGCGGAACGTGCCGCTCTTGGGGCCGGGGTCCCTGGGCTTGACCGACGCGGCAATCTTGGTATGCAGGCCATTGAGCCGGGCGCCTGGGCGCAGGTTCAGCGTGTGCTCCTGGACGGGCGAGATGGAATCTAGCTCGGGGGGGATTTCGCTGGCATTGCTCCAGCTGCGGGATCGCTGGCCATCCGACACATCGCTAGGACGTCGAGACCGGCTCGTCCTGCCTCTCTTCCACAGCCTCCCAAGCCCATCCCAGACGAAACCGACCAGCCATCGAACTTCCTTCAGGAACATGTACATCCACCACCTGATGAGTACAGTCAAAGCGATGAAGAAACGTATTGGCAGGATGGTGAACGTGTGGAGCCAGGCATCCAAGCACGCAAGGGCACCGAAATACAACGTTCGCTCAAGAAAGGCCGGCAAGAGGAGTACGTTCAAGAGCCGCTCGAGCTTGACGGCGCTGGACTCGTACGGGATTTCGTTGGCGTGGGACTGGTGGATGTAGAGGGGACTCGGCCGCTGCGCAGCGAGCTCCAGTTGGAGGTGAGTAGGCAGGGACATGGGCGGCAGCGGGATCCTGGCCGGGATGGGCGAGGGCGGGTTGGACGCGGAGGCGGGTGTCTCGGGGGGCTGGAGGTTGATAGTCGGAGGTGTGGTCTTAAGGGCCGGCGTGACAACTGCGGGAGTGGGCAGAATGGCAGTCGCAGGCGGTACAAGGCCATTGATGCCTTCGAGGTTGAGGTGTAGAGGCACAGGCCGGTGCAGCGGTTGGAACGAGTATCGTCGCGGGGATGCGCGCGGCTGCTCGTCGCCAGGTTGGACTCGGGTCGTCGGGGGCGTGGACAGCGTCCTAGGCGAGGGAGTCGGCCGGCGAGATACGTCCCTAGCGTTCCATGCTTCACTGCCTCTTCCCAGGTCGACGGCATTACCGTTGGCATGCGGCGTGTTGATGCGTTGGTTGCTGTTGCTCCGGACCGACTTGCGGACGGCATCGCGCTGCTCGGCGGACCTCGAGACAGCATCCTGGTCGAGCGAACGGCGCTGCTGGGACGGCGCGGGGGCCACGGGGAGAGAGCTGGGCGAGCTGGTGAGCTCGCGCATCTCCGCCGCCGACAGCTTCTGTATGCCGTCGGGGCTCTGCGGCTTCTTGACGGCCGTGTTGCTGCGGCTGCGGGGCTTGGCAGGCTCGTCGGCCGTGTCGCCGGCATCCTCACGCGGCGGCACCACGTCCTCATCCGGTGTCAGGTCGGACTCGGACGACGTCGACGACTCGGAGCGTCCCCTCCTCGAGCTCGTGCTGCGGTGCGAGTCATCCTCCGACGAGCGATCCTCCTCGTGGGCCAGGATGGGCATCGGGCAGCGGCCCTTGGGGGTGGGGGGCGTGGTGATTCCGTTCGCGGCGGCGGCGGGCGGGTGGTTGTGATCCATGGCACGTCGGGGGGAGGACACGAGGAGGAGGACGAGGGCTTCAGGTCATTCCGGGGGGGTCGGTGCCTTGGGGCTGCGCTTGGTGGGAAGCCCGTGGACGCATGGGAGGGATCTGCCTCCTAGGGGTTGCTTGGAGGGTTTGCGGCCGAGGGTGTCGTGTGCTGTGGCCGATGAGGTCAGGGTGTGGAGGTGGGAGTCGGTGGTTCCGTTGTCTCGAGTTAGGGTCCGGTAAGTCAGCCTACCCTATAACATTCGGTATGTTCTGTTGGACCAGATACTATGATAAATGCTGTGATTCACTGCCAAACATCTTACGCTTGATTTTACTTTCAAAAGGATTGTAGTCAGCCCCATTATTCGGACATTTGTCTGTATTGTCCCAGTTGACGTCACTCCACGCGGCTGATGTTTCACCACAACCACCCGCCAGGCACACGAGACAAGCCGCGATCAGCGGCAGGTCTCAAAGGATATCTTGACGTATTCCCCCCCCCCTCCAGATCTATTCCTCCAACAGGTACGCCTTGAACCAGCTAACAGCCTGGAAGAAAGCCTGATCCTTCGCAACCCTCTTCTCCTTGGTCTCAACGCCCCCTCGCGCAGCAAAGCCATGTTCCACGCCGGAATACAGAGTTATCTGCCACGGCAGCGTCGTCCGCGCCAGGATCTCTTCCGACTTGTGGCGCAACTCCGTGGTGAAGATGCCGTCGGTCTGCGCCGCCGCGATGGACAGCGGGCCGGTGATGGACGAGAGTTCGTCTTCGGCGACGAAGGACGGGTGCGCAAAGTACCCGACTTCGATGCCGCTCTTGAAATGCCGGGCAACGTACTGAGAGAAGAGACACAGGTGTTAGATTTTCCTTGGGTTGCGTAGGTGTGTATCGGTGAGGTCGAGACTTGTCATACCTTGGACCCTATGCAGTAGCCGGCCGCGGCGATTTTCTTGACGCCTCGTGCCCTGAGATCGTTGATGGCCTTGACGACAATGGGATCGATCTGCGTCGAACCATGCGGGGTGTTGCCGTCGGAGCCTTTGGCGAACCAGCCTTCGATGCTAAATCCAGGAGGCTTCACCAAAGGCATGGTGTCGCCATGGAAGACATCGGGCATGAGAGTCAGGAAGCCCTGCTCGGCAAAGCCGTCGGCCAGCAGCTTGTTGTTTTGCCAGAGCCCGTACACGTCTGAGAGCACAAGGACGCCAACATCTTTGATGGCCTTGTCGGGGCTCGGAGTGGCCAAGTAGGCATCCACGTCGTCTTCTATCTTGACGAGTTCTCCTCGAGGCTCGCCGCTGGGCGCGAATGGTTAGCATGTTGTGGCTCGATGCTCATAAGACGTGAGGTGCGCATGCAACATATACGAGAGGGGCAGGGTGCGTAAACATACTTATGACGAATGCCGGTGATGCAGCACTCTCCAGGAAAGTTTGAAGCCATATTATCTTTTAGTTACTATATGCCCAAGAATCCAGGAATAAGGTGAATCGATAAAAGGGCTCATAAAATTCCAATAAATGATGCCTGGTGGAGGTGAAAGCCGCAGCTTCGAGGGTTGCGTTGCGATAGAGCCGAAGCCCCTCTTCGTCAATGACCAATCCAAGCGGGACCTTGCCTTCCCGTTCTGCCATCTCAAGTCTAGCGCTCGACAGCGTCCTGTGATCACCAGCTGCGCAGTAAGACAAGTCGGACCTGAGTACGGTGAGCAGGAAATACAGAAAGAAAGCTCTCATTATCATTTAAGGGGTATCTTTGAAAGCTGTCGCCTGGCATTTCCTGAGGTCTCCTCGCGTACAATATTTCGTAGTCTTCTACCTCCATTGAAGGGGAATCAAACATAGCTTGAGTTTGGCAACAGCAACGAGTCATACATTGGCCAAACAAGCGACGCAAACGTAGTTGCGATGCAGCATTCTGCATCGTCTTCTCAGAGCGCATTTGTGTGGCAGCGAGACGCTGCTCGGCTGCGCAGCATGTAGTCCTTCTGCTGGACGACAGCGTTTGCCACGACGCCGAACGGTGCATGCGCGTACAAGGCGAACGTTTGCCCTTGTGGTGAGTCAAGCCCGTCGCAACGATCGGGAAAACATACAGACGGCGGCATCTGATACAACTCACCGGAGACGAGTTACATTCACCGTATCAACAACCAACGCAAGCCAACGTGTTTCGCAGTGCTCTCACTTCTGACGGATACCTTTGGGCTTCCGTTTCTTGAAAACCACCGATGAAACATGCGGCTCCGAGTCCTCTGTCTTCACGGCTACATCCGCTCCGGCCGAGTGGTCGCCTACTGTGGTGAGCTTTGGAGATGCGTCATCGGGTTCCTCTTTGACCACATCTTGCTCATCCTTCACCTCTGGCTTCTCTGCCTTGACTTCAGTATCTTCGACTTTAGGTGACGTTGTACGCTTCATAGGCGCAAGCGATCCGCTGAGTAACGCATCCAACTCGGCATCTCCTTCTTGGGGCATCATCTTGGAGTCTCGTCCCCATCTCCTCGGCTTCTTGAACAGCCCCTGCAACACCTCCTCCTCCTCCTTCTTCTCTTCGGGAAGCTCTCGCTTTCGCACACCAGTCGCTCGCGCCTCTAACTTTTCTTCCTTAGGCTGAGCGTCATCTCCGCCATCGATGACCCGCGTATTCGTGACCGTCCACTCCCCAGCTATAGCCATCTCCGGTCGGATTGTGGTGGGCACGGCGATGCCCAGCTCAGCAAGCTGCTCCCGCTGCTTCTTGAGCTGCGCCTCTGTAGCGACAGCTGGCTTTGACGACGTAGATGCGGCGCCGCGACTGGTGCCCGCTGCTGCCGAGGACGACGTCGATGAACTGCTGCCTACGACGCCATTGAGCCTTGCAATCTCCTGCTTCGCTCGATCCTTCTCGCGCTCTTCCCGCTCGTGCCCGCGGTGGAGGTCTCGTAGGAAGCGCTTGAGCGCGCTTTGGTGCTTGCCTGTGGCCTCATGATTCTGTCGCTCGAGTTTTGTGTCGCGGACGTAGCAAGCGCAGTGCTTGCACCAGTACTTCGGTGTTGATTTCCAGTGCTCAGACATGGCTGCTCAGCATCAAGTTCAGAAATAGAATCTGTACCAGTGATGATTGGCGTGCGCAAAAGAGGAGATGCGTCTGACGTATCGTAGTTAAAGTGTTCAAGCAGGTAGGTGGATTTGGAGTTTGCCAATGGCATCAAGTCCAAACCTAGCATGAACCTTGAATGTTACGTAAGCAAACAGAAACATCACTAAATCCCACCAAATTCACATCTCGGTCAATATAAGATTTACCGAAGCTTTGAGTAGGTTTATAGAAGTATCTTTGTACGTGATTACAATACCATTTTGGGTGCAAAAGTATTCTGTAATTCTGATTATATTCCACCTTATCGCCGCCTATTAAGGTGCAAAACCTCTGGTCGGTTAGCGGCCTGCCCCGTAATCTGCAGGTAATCCGTGTTAAGGATGCTAGTCTAAACAGGGATACAATATGAAGCGAACCCAAATACTCATCTCAAACTCTTATCACCTTGCTTCTTTGCTGAGGTAGAGTTTTCAGGCAGGAGCATGGGTGCCGCTACACGTAGCACCACGGTAAGCTCCAGGCAGGTGCAGTACATACCGGGCTCTCTTGGATATTGCCTTTCTCAATCTTCTGCCGGACGGAACCAGACAATCGCATATTGCATATCAATCTCAAGTTGTGAAAATATACTACATTGATATATTACGAGTTAGACCCACCATCTCCTCGAAGGCTTCACCAACATCATGAAACTATCTACCATACCACACCCCCATGCCATCATGACCTGTCCCTTCGGCTAAACGCGCGAGGACTCGATCAAATCGTACAGCAACCGCATTCAGAGAGTAATTGACCGCCTATGCTTGGCGTCGTTCACAGGTAGAAGAGAGCGCCCAGCATGGCAACAAACATGACACCACGCTCGGGGGAAAGCATCGAGCCAGCACCGATGGGAACGGGTGCAGGGGTCTCAATAGGAGAAGTTTTCTGGCTAGGAACGGCAGTTGGCGTCTGTTCGTAGATTTGGCCGCCAGAGCTCTGGCTGACAAATGTATCGACAGGCGTAGGAATCGGGACCTCGGTGGGTACCTGAATCTGGCCATCAGAGATTTGAGACACGACGGGAGCTTCGGCAGGGACCTCAGCAGGAGCCTCAGCAGGAGCCTCAGCAGGAGCCTCAGCAGGAGCCTCAGAAGGAGCCTCGGCAGAAATGTCGGTGGGGACTTGGATTTGACCGTCAGGAATCTGAGATACCACAGGAGCCTTGGAAGCCTCAGGAGTCTGAGGAGGCTGGGGAGCCTCAGAAGCTTTAGGAGCCTCGGGAACCTGGGGAGCTTCGGGAGTTTCAGGTGCTTTGGGTGCCTCAGGAACCATAGTAGGAACCTGAATCTGACCGTCGGGAATCTGAGAAACTACAGGAGCCTCAGGTGTCTTAGGAGCGTTGGGAGCCTCAGGGACCTCAGTGGGAACCTGAACTTGACCATCGGGAATCTGAGAGACTACAGGAGCTTCGGGAGCTTTGGGAGCCTCGGTGGGAACCTGAATTTGACCATCGGGAATCTGAGAGACTACAGGAGACCCAGGAGCCTCTGGGGATGCAGGAACCTCGGAAGCCCCAGGCGCTTTGGGAGCCTCAGGAGCCTCAGGAGTTTCAGTAGGAACCTGGATCTGACCATCTGGAATCTGAGAAACTACAGGAGCCTCGGGAGACCCAGGAGCTTCGGGGCCCTCAGGAGCACCAGGAGTCTGGGGAGTCTGGGGAGTCTCGGGAGCTCCAGTGGGAGCGCCGGGAATTTGGCTCGCGGCAGGCGCTTCTGCACACCCAGTCCTGCCAGCTTGGATTTGACCATCATCAATCTGGCAGAGGGGAATCTCGCCAGTAGGGGTCGAGCTTGAGGTTTCGCCTCCTAGATCAACGTTTCCGTCGCAAGGTGCGATGACCAGTGCGGTTGGCTCGCACTGTTCGGCCCAATCACGATCGTACAGGTTGGAGAAGTCTCCAGAGGCGCATTGGTAGAAGACAGTAGACCCCCTCAGAGCCAACGAGCCGTTGGAGCAAACCGAGAAGCCGGACGTGAACAAAGCGTCTTCTTGAGCAGGCTTGTCGAACTGGAACTGATAGTTGGCAACGATGGAACCAATACGGTCTTGAGAGTCCATAAGCGCACCATCCTGGAGTTTGATTACCAGTGTACCCTCTTGATTGCATTGACCCTAACATCAAAGTGTCAGCCGAGCTTGAGAGTGCCCATTTTCATATTTCTCATACCTGCTGAATGCCTTGATTCTGGTCATCCACAGAGCGGATGCTAAGTTGGAAACGGCTGTCTAAACTTTCACGGCAACCTTCAGGGGCCGGGGTTGGAGGTGTACCATCTGATGGCACTGCCTTAGGAGCGGCTGATGCCACTGCGGCAAGAATGAGGAAAGACCACTGCATTCCGGCGTGGTGAGAAGATGCTCGGACGTTAGGTATAGCGAAAGGTGCTTCGTGAGATAAAACTCGACTGTGTCTTTGTGATCCTGTCAACGAAATAATATCGTCAACGAAAGGATATTTTCAACAAAGGGATATTGTCAACGAGTGTTGAAGTTCTAAGGTCGAACACGGGTCTGTGTCGCAGGGCAAGACAGAGTAAGAGGATGTCGAACAGATTAACCGTGAGACAAGCGAGAGCATGGCCGGCTTCATATACTCAGAATAACTGGAGATTGGAAGCAACAATGACGGCACCTGCGCTGTGATTTTCACGCCATAGGCCACAGTGGGCTGTTGTGTGGACAGCTAGTGGACGCTTTCTTGACTACAACCAGCACCAAGGGGCTTTAAAGATGAGGAGACCAGACGGGATGTCGCGAGGTGGGTGGTTGGGAGATCTACATGGGAAACTTTGAGTTCATGGCTGGCCTCCAACCACGGAAACAGATTATAGCAACTTGTTCGGCCGCTTAGGCTTCGGCCACTCACGGACCCGAACGCAGAGCGACAAAACGTCTAGTCCGACGACAAGCCTCTGATCCCCATGGCTGACCTAGTCCAAGGGCCACACAACCCGTTGGCATGGGATTTCCATAGTTACGCAGCGTACATGTGGAAGGTGTCTTCCTCGACCCAGCAACGGCAGAGGGATTCATATCGCCGATCCAGATGTTAAGTACACTCGCTGTTGCGATGGGCTCCATAGAGTATACGACACGTCCACACGGCACTACATGTCTGGCATTGCCGCGTCAAATCCGGAAGTTTGGATCAACCGACCATGGAGTTGTCGAGCAGCAGCCTAACGATTGTCACCGAAAGGTCTGGGGCCAGCCCACAGCATGTCACTTCCCCCACATTCTTTGGATCACGGAATGCTCAGGCCGAGGCCATGTCTTAGACCCCGGCGAGCGATGAGGTCATGAAATACGCAATGCCGGTGCCGATACCTCGGAGTTCGGACTGGACGTTGCCAATGGAGCCTCAAAAGAACTGCTTATAAGCTGGTTTAGTTTGGCCGGTCCTGCCCGTTCCTGACCAGTTCATGGCTGGCCATAGAACCGTCCAACGCATCTGGATCTAGCCCGTGGTGTTAGTCCAACGCATCACCGCTAGCGACGGAACCATCAACCGGCTACTATGCCGACGAAGCAGTCGCCCAGCACCAAATACGAAGGGGTTTGCCGATCCCGCGAGGAATTGACTTTGTGGACTCGTCAATGACGAGCATGGCTGATCATAGAGTTCGAACTAGTACAGCCAACAGCCCCAAACGCGTGTCCCTTTGTCTTCACATCATCATTGAGACGTCGGAAAAGTACCATCAGTTGCTGCCTCGACTTGATGGAACCAGGCATAATGGATGCTGATTCTCTACGATCCAGCCACCGCGCCTGGTGAACTTGGTTGTCTGGCGGACGGCGAGGACGTCCGGCTCTACGCAGAAAACATGGACATGGACGAATTGTTTAGGAGCAGCGCAACAACTCGCATTTAATCACTCACAGCTACCCGGATTCCCGGAATCGACACGCTGCATCGGCTCCTTTGTGGCTGAATGGACTCAGGCTATGAATAATAGTCTATACCGCCAGCATCACCCATCACGTCGAATGAACTTGTCATTCTTGCAAGGATGAACACGATCTTGAGTTCACGAGACCACACTAGGACGCTGTCGAGGAGCTCTGCTTACGGGGAAAAGCTTACATGTTGCACTTTGTCTCAATTGAAGATTGAATTCGATAGAAAAGTCTGGGTTGATGTTCAGCGAAGCTACAGCTGGGATGACTGCCACTACACCTCGGTTCTGCCAGCGATTCGCTTCATTCCATCTTAACAGTATCATTTCCCAATTCGGACCCACGATAGCAAAGCGTTGCATGTGTGATATACACGAGCCTTGTGCCATTTCCCTTATACGGACAGACGTTGCAACCCTTGCACGACTGGGTTACATCTGATCTTGCAGCATGGCAGATTTTGGCAAACATGGACGCCTCTCATCTTCCTCATTGAGTTAGTGACCCTCCATGTCCGGCATTCACTCTGGAATCTTTGTTTCTAGTGTGGCGATCAGCGGCAAGACATGGCCTCGAGCGGTATCACATCTGGACTGGTAACCACGAGACCTGCCCAAAAGAAGTGAATGAGGCGGAGAATACAAGCACACGCCATCCCATCGTCGCATCCTTGCAAGCGTTGAAGCCCGAGATAAGCGCTGAGCGCTTTCATTCGCCCCACGATCTGTATCTGGCAGGTCGTTTGGATACTGTGGCATGGGACCGACTGCCCAGGGTCTGAACAACTGCCGCCCAGAAGCCGAAAAGAGCATCTCCAGGGTGAGGCAATTGTTAACCGCAAGTGAAGAACACGGCGGCCGAGGAAGCTGACCGACAGTGCTCAAGAAACAGCATGTTGGCGGGAGCCGATGATGCCGTCAATGACATGTGGCCATGCACTCAAGCACGTTATCTCGATCGAAAGAAATTGAATTTTAATTACGGCCCGGCCCGGACTCAGGGCCTAGTCGTCGACTATCGATCCTGGGTTAGATGAAGACACCTACAACCGCATTCCTGCTCAACCGCATTCCTGCTCGGCTAGACTGAAAAGAGCAGTTGTGGCAACTAAGGTGGGTGCGGAAGCGTTCTGTTGGCGCATTGTATGCCATCGATATGAACTGGCCAAGGGATTCGCTATGAAGAGTGATTGCAACATTTGTTCCAAAAAATGGGTATTGGATCGATGCGACTCTGCAATCCTGCGGCCAAGCATCGCACACCAGTAAGACCCGCGTATCTCACGCTCACATAGCTCATCAGCAAGAAATACGATGTCGGCCGCTGGGCCATCGGGAATGTAATCTGACCGGCTGACCGACCTGCGACTTGGATGTCGCGATATGGTATGCCTGCCACCTACCCGCAGCGGGAGGTGCCAAGAGGGTGCTGCGGCACCGCGGCTTGTACACTGAGCTTGATCAGCCTCAAATTCGTTTTTGAATATAACAGAGTGCCAGCAATCTGTCGACTCTCTGAGGAATCTGCGTATGACTTGTATGCAGATCCCAGGAGGTGTACTCAACTCAGCGCGATACTCGAAGAATGTTGAGGCAGTCGAGGCAGTCGACGTAGGACTCAGGCTCACCCCCTCACACCAGCATACCCATAGAGCGAGTTGACCGTTCAGGCAACTGAGGTTGTCGACGATAACGCAGTAACAATCGTCTACCCCTGCAACTGTGTATAAGTGGTCTGCATACAACAGTAGCGGTTCGAGAAGCTAGTAAGTCATCGAGGTCAAGTGGGCAATCATCCTGGCATAGCACAAGTCCACACCACCAACATCATGCTTCTCGAAAGGGAAGCTGGGAGCTGGGATATGGAGACGAACGGGATTTGGATATCGTGAAATGTCTCTATATAAGGCCTCAATATTTGTCCCTATGCAAATGGCTTCTCCTCTCTAGGCCCGCCTCTACTTGCTTGCTTGCATTCTCTGTCTTCTTCGCCCGTCATGAAGTCCATTGCCCTCCTCGGCCTCGCTGGCTTAGCTGCCAACGTCCAGGCTCACTCGGAGGAGACTGCCTCGACCTTCTCCTTGGGCAAGCGCGGTGCCATCGACCTGGAAAGGTTCCGACTGCCGCAGCTGTCCGAGTACACGGATGCGAACACGGCCGAGACCTCGGAGGCTGTCCGGTCACTGGCCAAGCGGGAGACCTACGTTGAGTCTGCCGAGGAGCTCGTCAGGCTTACCGCCCCCAATGCCGAGTTCCGCCTTGTTGAGGACCACTATGTTGGCAAGAACGGAATTGCCCATGTGAACTTCAGGCAGACTGTCCACGGCATTGATATTGACAACGCCGACTTCAACGTCAATGTAAGTTGCCTGATACATTCTTCGACTGCCCAAACCTCGCGAATCTTGTCGAAAGAAATACCCAAACCTTGCTTGTTCCGTTTGGGGAATGCATTTTAGGGAATAAGCTCTTTGAGGTGCTCTTATACCAGCCTCAAATGTCATCGCAAACACCTCCAACTTCCTTTAGTTCTCACACAAACCAAACACCGCTAACTTGGATAGGTCAACGCTGATGGCAGCATCTTCTCCTTTGGTAACAGCTTCTATGATGGAGAAATCCCAGAAAGCCCCATTGAGAAGCGTGACTTCTCCGACCCCATTTTCGCTCTGGAGGAGGCTGTCAGCACCCTTGGCCTGCCGGTTGAGATCGATGCCCCTGTCCTTGAGGAGCAGCCTGCTACTGAGCGATACATCGTGAAGGGCGTCACAGGCACCGTCAGCGACCCCGAGGCCCGCCTTGTCTACTTCCGCAAGGCAGACGGAAGCCTCGCATTGACCTGGAGACTCGAGACTGACGTTATGGACAACTGGCTGTTGACCTACGTTGACGCCAGCAGCCAGGAGATCTACGGTGTCGTGGACTACGTGTCTGATATTGCCACCTTTGAGGTTTACCCTTGGCCCGTCATCGACCCTACCAAGGGCAGCCGCTCCGTTCTTGAGGACCCTTGGCTGATCCCAACGTCCGAGTTCACCTGGTTGAGCGACGGCACCAACTACACCACCACCCGCGGCAACAATGGCGTCGCACAGTCCAACCCCAGTGGCCGCACCACCAACCACCTCGCCAACTACAGGCCCAACGACCCAGAGCTGACCTTCAACTACCCCTTCTCCTTGAGCGAGACCAACGCCACCGCCTACTGGGACGCCTCCATCACCCAGCTCTTCTACACCTCCAACAAGTACCACGACGTGCTGTACCTGCTCGGCTTCACCGAGGCTGCTGGCAACTTTGAGCACAACAACAACGGCCAGGGCGGCAGCGGCAGCGATTCCGTCATCCTCAACACCCAGGATGGCTCTGGCATGAACAACGCCAACTTTGCCACTCCCGCTGATGGCAAACAGCCTCGCATGAGGATGTACTTGTTCAACTCTGCCCCGATCCTGCGTGACTCCTCCTTCGACGCCGGTGTCGTCATCCACGAGTATACGCACGGCCGTACGTCTCTCGCACAAACCAAAAGCCTTTGTTGAGGCTATGCTGACTCCTTGACTAGTGTCTAACCGTCTGACCGGCGGCCCGGCCAACGCTGGCTGCCTCAGCGGCACCGAGGCCGGCGGCATGGGCGAAGGCTGGTCCGACTTCTACGCCATCGCCATCTCCGTCCTCCCCGACGCCACACGCAGCGACAACATCCCCATGGGTGACTGGATCTCCAACCGGCCCCAGGGCATCCGTACCCACGTCTACTCGACCGACATGGCCGTTAACCCGCTGACCTACGTCTCCGCCAACGGCGTGACGCGCGTGCACGACATCGGCACCATCTGGGCCACCATGCTCTTCGAGGTGCTCTGGAACCTCATCGACAGGTACGGCAAGAGCGACGCCGACTACCCCGTCTTCGACGCAAACGGCGTCCCCACCGATGGCAAGTTCCTGGCCCTGCAGCTCGTCACCGACGGCCTGGCCCTGCAGCCCTGCACGCCCAACTTCGTCTCGGCCCGCAACGCCATCCTCGACGCCGACCGCGCCCTGACGGGCGGCGACAACCTGTGCGAGATCTGGACCGGCTTTGCGAAGCGCGGCCTGGGAGAGAACGCCCGCTACAGCTCGACGACGCGTACCCAGGACTTTACCATTCCTTCGGGCGTGTGCTAGATTAGACTCGCGGCGAAGGGCGTGAGAGGCATTCTTTTTGGGTAAACCCATGCGTGATTTCGTAGCAAACTTAGTTGGCATAGATGGATATAAATAATTAGCTAGCGAAGTACTGAAATAGAAACCTTCGACATTCCGGGTCACTTTTGACACGAAAGCATTGGTCGTCTCATGTGATCTGTCAGGCCAATATATTCACGTCTATATGTTCCTCATCCCTTCCAGGCTAGTCATGCTCGTTAAACAAGAATATAGTGCTGATGAAATAAAACCGCGCTTTCCGTAAGCTGCATGCCTACTTGCGTCCGAGCCTGCTTTTCAGTAGAGCCCCTAGCTGCCCAAGCTTTGCCTTGAGCTTATTTGGGGGCGCTTCGTCGGCGCCCACGAACCTCCTAACCAGGATGTTGTAGAGCCCGCCAAAGGATAGCGCGATGGCCGTCGAGGTAAAGATGATGACGTTGTAGGGCATGCTGAAGTCTGGCGTGGGCAGGTACAGCAGCAAGCTGGTGGTGCGCAGGTTCATGACCTTGGGCCGCAGGGTGGTGATGACGGCGGCGGCGACGTCGAAGCCGCGGTTGGCGTCCGGGGGGTACTCGGTGTAGCGCAGGATGGACTTCTCGAAGTCGTAGGTGAGGAAGACGGTGCAGTGCGGGGGGATGCGGACGAGCAGCTCGAGTTGGGTGCCGCGGACGCGGTCGAGGGCCGGGCGATAGTATATCTCCTTGATGATGTCGGAGGAGGTGTTTGCGGGGGAGCCGGAGATGCGGGTGGACAGGGTGTGCAGGTAAATGCGCATGAACCAGGGAAGAGACTCCATGTAGACGAACTCGACCTCGTGGGCGCCGGGGTTGGTGAGGATGGCCTGCACGCCGCCGTGCTCCTGGCCGTGGCCGGTGAAGCTGCGCTCGGCGAAGAGGAGGGGCGTTTCTGGCTCGACGAGCTCCTGCACGCCGTCGCCCAGAGACTCTGGCTTGGTCAGCTCGAGGGTGAATTCCGAATCTGGGGTGGGGTGGTAGCAGCGGGTAGAGCCGCCGTTGCTCCTGGTTTCGCGCGCGCCCTCGGTGGACAGCACTTTGCGGGATTCGGGAATATGGAGGCACACGGGGGGGACGTCTGCGTCCGTCAACGGGCATGTACCCTGCATGGGCCGGCCAAAGACCTGGCTTAGAGTCCAGTCCTGTCCCTCTAGGTGGTCTGCGGGGAAACAGGTGTTGTCGGAGTGATACGGTTTGGACGTATCGCACTTGAGCTCATGCGCAGGCGGCGGCCTGGGGATAGGGTTGTCTGTATACCCGCGTTAGCTTTGTTCGAGGTTGATCTCGAGGCGGGTGACTCGCTTTGGGGTCGTTTGGATCGATTGATGTCGAGGACCATGTCGACCGTCTCTTCCAGCTCCAGCACGCATTCCGCTCCAGGCAGACACACGGGCTTCACATCAATCGCCATGCTCTGGAAGGACGCATCAAACAGCTTATGCCCGTCGAGCAAGCTGGCGATGCCCGCCTTGCCCTTGCACGGCAGCAGCTTGAGGAACGGGGTCAGGTTCTCGGTGCACACTACTTCGTGGGGGAGGACGCCGTGCAGCAGCCTCATGTTGCTGAGGGTCGTGTTGGGGTGGTGGCCCTCGGGCTGGAAAGACATGACGGGTCGAATGGTCCTCGTCTCGTCGATGAAGTTGAGGCTGGCACAGAACAGGCCCGAAAGCGCATTCGTCAACGTCAGCCATTGCTCATCCGCCGCCTCATCCGTCTCGGCGTCCAACCACGCCCACAGCTCCACGCCCGTACCGCCCTCGCGCGTGCCGTCCCATGGCCGCGCACCCCATTTCTCCGCGTCCCACCTCCCCAGCGTGAATCTCAGGTGCAGCTCGCGCGTGCCCGCATGCTGCAGGATTTGGCCTAGGGACCGGGGGAAGAGACGAAAGTTGTGGCTGTCGAAGTCGGACACGGAGGTCGTGGAGCGGAAGTTGAAGCTCGCGAGGAGCGACGAGAGCGGGAGGGGCCGGAGGTTGAGCTGTTCGTAGTACTCTGCTGCAGAGGCGAGGACGGCGGCGTGGAGGAGGAGGACGAGTGTTGTCACGGGTGAAAGCATCGTTGGTGGATTTTGTGGTGAGGAAATGGGGCGCGATCCGGGCAAGAATCACATCTCACCAGGGACGGCCAGGGAAGACAAGCAGTGCTGCAGTAGCCGGCTCCTGTCTGATGCCCCTATCTTCGCGAGAAATCGGGAGCGATGGTGGTTGACGAAGTCATCAACGGCCGTTGGCCTCAAGCCTGTACGTAGCGGTAAGGCCTGGCAGAAA